>OZ020273.1:11563601-11609515 GCA_963971205.1 Aethes cnicana | reverse complement strand
CTCCGATTCTCATCGTGTTTAGATGATGTATAGATATTCTTCTGAGAACTAGACGTTTTACCTCTTAACTGTAATTTTTTGCACTTTTTAGCTGTAAGGACTACTGACTCGATCTAGTTAGGTAGTCGGCTATTCAGTTTTATGATTTTCATTTGTGAAGTCCGACATAAAGGCACTTTTTTATTCGTGTTACAGTTTAAAATTTTATTGTCATGCCATTTGCATAATCGCAAGGTGAGGGTGTGCAAAAACACGATGGTTTTGTTCCTTTGTTTCCAATTTGCAAATCTTAGAAAAATCCTACGATGGTTTGCACAAAAGTAATTTCTTGATTTATTGTCTTTAGTTATTGTTCCCATCTAAGGACAAAAAATGTAAGCGTTCTGGTCGACGGCCCCGCCCGGCCCGGGCACCGGAACGGCTCGCCGGAGAAGGCCACGGCATTGACTGATTATTTTCCGCGACAAAGGCTAGTTCACAATCGCTGATTATTAAGTATTGATTTGAAGGGAATTCCTCAAAGCGAACAAAGCGGTCGTCTTTGTGCTCGCCCAGATCCGCGCCTTGCGACAACCGGTTTAGTATCACCCCTCTTTTGTACACGATTCCCAGTTTTTAATCAATAGCCGTTTGTGCTCCTTCAGGCATTAATTGAAGTTTTGTATCGATGTTCGGCAACGGGGCCGCTGTCGGCGGACGAGGACGAGCAGTAGTCGACGAGCGGCGGCGGCGGCGCGCGCGGCGCGGTGCGCGCGCTTCTGTACATAATGCTGTCCCTAAACGAAATTATTTATTATTTATCTATTAGTTTGTAGGTATTTAAAATAGATTTGTGGTTCCATTTTGTACATACGAGAAGGGTACCGTGAGATGTGGTTTGTACATATAATTCTATTTATACCGAATAGTAATGGTTAAACAACATACTTAGTCGTTGAAATAACGGCAACCATCAAGAAATGATATAAAATTTCGTAGCAGTGGATCTAAATGTTAATGGAGAACTTTTACAAATTATAAAATGTATTTTGATATGAGTAGTGAAAGAGGGCCATGTACAGGTTGCATTGATGTCTGTTAAATTGAAGATGTTTTCGTATAGTTTTTAAGATACATTTAAAGATTGAATGTGAAACTGTATATATATTTGGTATAACTAGGGTAGGATCAACGCTCGCTGTGCATGGCCCGGCGCCGCCGGCTTCGGCGCCGGCGCTCGGACGGAGCGTAATTCGCAATTTGTTCTACGGGTATTAGTTTCCTATTAGGTGTAGTGTGTTTATTGTACTCGTTTTTTGTCTAATTTACTACGGCAATGTATCCGTTCTGAATGTTCTAGCGCACATGATGGAGTTGTATGTAACTATTTAACAGTGTTAAGTGTTGATTATTATTATTTTATTTCCAGTAGTGTTAAGATATCACGGAGTGTAGGGTCTTAGTGTAGAACAAGACGGTGTAACATTATATAAAAGTTTTCCCAAAGAAATTATCGGTACAAAGATTAATGTGTACAAATTAAATAATACTTTCAATTAGGAGTTGTAATTACATGTTGCAATGTTGTATTGTAAAGAATGGTAATTAGTGTTATTGCTACGGTGCCATTATCTACCTCATACGATAGGGATACTGCTCCAGGGTATAGAGCCAAAGTTCTTGGAATATTTTCTATTGTGCTGGCGAGCCGGGTGGGAGGCGCGCGCGACGCCGGCTCCTTTTGAGACTGACTTTTATTTAAAACGTAATTACTTATTTTTTAATCTGAGTCGACTTGTTAATCAAATGTTCCATGATCTCGGCGACAACGGAACAGTTGTCTGTGGTCCTCGATTTTGCAATCAACTTGAGTTCCTATTTTAAATCATCGTTTTTAACTTTATTGTTTTGCTTAATATTTGTTTACTTGTAGTATTTGTTAGTTAGTCAATGCACTCGCTTTTGGTGCCATTACCACACATTGCAAACTATTCCATGTGTAAGATAAGAAGTTAACAAATAAGATATTTATGTGAGTTTAGATTCTCTTAGTTTCCATAATTCGGAAAAACTGCCATTTAACTGTCTACCTCATGCTCGGAACACAGGAACATTAATTTAACTAATCCCTAATAAAATTCAAATAATAAAATTATATTACCTACCTGTAAGTAACGTGTAAAAATGACATGAATATGGTACAATGAATATACAGTTAATTCTTTATCAATGTCCAGTACCAACTTAATTACTATAATAAAGAGATGTTTGTTATTTAACCAATTTTTGATTTATTATTTTCCTAGCCCATTTTTTTAAACCCATAATGGAGTAAGTATATTTCATTTCCTTGAATGTCCTATCCTCCTGAGAGTTTTGTATTATTTATTTCCCATGCCAAAAATCAGAAAATTTCAAGAGACAATATACTGGCTCCGTGTTCGCGCTGATAGTAGGTAGAGAAACAATAATACACAAAACCTTTTTCATGAAACCTATCTATTATCGAAGACCGCATGAAAATCCGTTCAGTAGTTTTTGAGTTTACCGCGAACAAAGATGCGGTGGGCGACTTTGTACCTAATAGGTAAGTATGTAGTGATAGTGATAGAAAACTGGTATTTGCTGGGATCAAATACCTACTCGTATCTGGGAAAACTCATTTCAGCTGTTTTAAAAGGCTCGGTCACACGCGTACTAATATATTTTTCACCTCAGCAGCTCGAACAAGTAGACTTTGCTGTCAGAAACCAGTGAGCAAAATCGTGTTTGTTTGACTCAGTGAGACAATAGTTATTTGTGCAACAAGAGAGCAAAATTGTTTTTTGCTTCGAGTGCCATGTTTGAGTCCTGAGCTAGCGAAAGATTCTATAGTTGAATCACGAGCGTCCAGCGAGTGATTCTAGTTTAGAATCTTGAGCTTAGCGAAGGACTCAAAGGCACGAGAAGTAAAATAAATTGCTCTCGAGTAGCACATACAATTTTTCACCTCAGTAGCGAGAACACATAAAAGGTACTTGCAAAGAATACTTACAACACGAAAAATATGAAATAACATTTCTTCTTCACTCCTTTCACTCAAATTATTACTTGAATTTCATGTTTTAAAAGAATTACTTTAAAAATAGTTATCGAAAATTAAGAAGAAAGACATGATTTGACATGAGACAATGGCGGCAATTTTCCAAACGTATGTTCGGAAACTAGTACAATGATAAATTTCGAATTTATTCGGTAATATTTGACAACTTTTAGTTTACTTTAAATTAAAACTTTAGTTTAAAATGATTACAAATAACATAATTATATGAAATATAAGTTATTTGAAAATAGTAAGATTTTCAGAAGTTAAATCAACGTATAATTTTAATGTCTTAAAATACGGCGTACTGATGCGTTGCGCGTATCCGAACGTTTCTAATACAGTTTTTTTTCTACGAAAATAGATTCGCAGTAAGACTTGCCTAGTATAATTCTATCTCTTTTCAAAAAGAAATGAAAAGAAGAGAGCGGATAAAATCGAGATAGTTTGAATTATTGGTATAAGAAGTAGTTACTAGCTAGATGCCGCAATATGAAATGACCATTCGCAGTAATCAAATTAAAAAAAAAGAAAAAGCGCGGGAACGATTTAACTGTGGCTGCAAGGCTTAAGCCTTTGCCTTTGCCTGATGGGATTCTCTGATGGGATAAAAGGATTTAAAAAAAAAACAAATTAAAAAAATAATGAAATACATCATGTATAAAAGAGTTCATTAATACAGTCAGCAGCAGAAGTAGATAAGCTGTCCAGGTGTTCAAAATGATCTACACACGACCTTGTTCTTAAGACGTTAAGGGCGTGTGTAGGTCATTTTGAACACCTGGACAGCTTATCTACTTCTGCTGCTGACTGTACATGTCAATAAGAACATGATGAGGTCTGTCGCTTAAAATGTTTGACTTAGTAATATATTTAAAGCTAATGATTATTTTTAAACGTCCTTGCAAGCATGAACAGACCGTACCCCACAGACAGCACCCGTTCACGAGCGTATCTCAGCCATCGCCTCCCTCAACCATTTATTAGGGAAGGTGGCAACCCGATCAACGACGCCGCTGTGAGCAAGGACCTTAAAGCGAGCATGACATGCTCTAGCTGCTACCTAATTTAGGTAGTGAAAGAGAAAAAAAAGAGACTTAATATTTGCCCAGCGAGACACATATCATGTTACTAGTGAAAGTAATATAAACATCCACTAAGTACTTTATGACGCCCGGATTAGTCCATTTGGTTGTGACCTTGTCTGCTGTCCCGAAGGCTGCGGGTTCGAATCCCGCTAGGAGCAAACTTTGTATGATGAGTTAATGTTTGTGCTCATTGTGTAGTATTTACTTACGTACGTATTTATCTATATCTTATACTTTAAACGCGCTAATCTTGTATATTTATTTTACAAACGCTCTTAGAAACGGCTCTTACTACTACTACCACTACTACAGCCTATTTGCGTTCAATTGCTGGGCACAGGCCTCGTCTCATCGCGAGAGGGTTTGGGCTTTAGTCCTCACGCGAGCCCAGTGTAGATTGGGAACTTCACACACATCTTTGAATTGCTTCGCCGATGTGTGCAGGTTTCCTCACGATGTTTTCCTTCACCGACCGCGGCTCTAACTATTTGGACGAAATTTGGATTAGATATAGGTGTTTACGGGGGCGACAAATCCATCTGGCTATCTGGCTCTTATATGAGAGAACTCGAATTTAGCTATTTACACCCGAGCGTCCCAAATAGAGGACTGATTACTGGCAGTGCCCAGCAGTCGTCCCCGTTGCAAAGGAGTAGGTATTATTATCAACTGCTTGGATTCATCTATGTGTCAATCCTGGCGCCGGCCTAGCATAGAAGATATAACATAGACGTTGAGGGTAGAGGGATATGCTAGGCCGGCGGCAGGTGAGCAGGGAGGGCGGTAACTCAGCAAGCGCTGCACGCCGCATACTTCGGAGACAACCGCCCTGGAATCCGGTTGGTATTTATTTATTGAATTAATCCCCACCCCATCCCGCCCCCGGTATAACGTATCTAGTCAACGGGCAGACAAAATTTAATCGCAACTTGATTTAATGATTTTTTCGGAACACTGTTTCGAACATTTGCAATTATTATTATACAAAGTGCAAAAATAGTCACTGCGGTACACATAATTAAATATCATTATTTTAATATACGATATAAATATAAGTAGTGTTAGGCCGGAACTTCACTGCTGCGCAGCACGGTCCAGCCACGCACGTGGTTACAAAAACACATGGTACCAAAATGTAGGTAAGTAGGTAGATATTTTACATCAGTGTACGAGCAGAAATAGCCATATATATGAGTACTTAGTTAGGTAGTGTGTGCGTATACTTACCTACGTGGCGTGCGCAGCTATGGGGTCTTACTCCGAACCCCCGAGAACATCGGGATGAAAAAAAAACTATATCGGTATAAACAAAGTATGTTCAGGATAAGCCTTCATTTATTGGTCCCACCTACATATGTAAACATCTAACTAACCCAGAGTAAATGCAAACATATACATTTTTATGGCAATTAGAAAATTAATGTACTTACATAAAATAAAAATATTGATGTTGTCTTCAAATAAACTTAGCCCATAAATACGCCCAGGGTCTATATATATTCAAAGTCTTTAAATAGGGATCTCGCTCTCCCTATAGAATCGCTAATGCGTCGCGTGTACTTTAAGCGGTCGATTTAAAGTTCAACTTGACGCGTGAGCGATCGTATAGGGAAAAGCGATATCCCTATTTAAGACTTCGCATAGAGCCCCAGAACCATATTTTCCTAACACTCATTAGTAAAGCGCGAAGTGAAAGCATCTCGAAAACCTGAACAGTTTTAATTACCAGTTTCATTGGGTCAAAAATGACTAAGTATATGGGAGTTAAACTCAAATTATTTCTCTTAATTATTACTTCTGATTAATGGCGATTTAAATGCACAGATCATTACAGACCAGGAAATGGAAGTTAATAAAACGAAAATAATCACGGTCGAATGAGCTTTTGTATATTAATTAGTCTACTATTTACTTTTTTAACACGCTTTTATTAGGGCGACCTGTATGTAACTATGTAATAGAATCTTGCAAGTTAAATTTGACCCACTTTCCGATTTCCGATTGAACTGAAATTTTGCACGAATATGTAAATCGCGTGACAATGCAATATTATGATGACGTGGAGCTGATCTGATGATGGTGCTGGAAGGTGGCCATAGGAACTCGGTAATAAAACTACATAAACCCATCGAATTTTAGACTCGTTTGATTCGTCTTGAAGGGTAGATGAAGGATTTATAAAGAAAAGTACAGTCAGCAATAAAAGCGTGTGCCAAAAATTTATTTTTAAAAAAAACTTATTTTTCACCTCACTGGCTCGAAAGTGGTCGTTTTGCAGCTTGATATCCGAGCGCAAAAGTTGATTTTATCCGCTAGCGTGGAAAGTGTTTTTGAAATTCGAACGACGCATGACGCCACTGTCACAATAAAAAAACAACGATACGTTCTGAAACGCAATTCGTCGTGAGAGTTTTATTAAAATAAAGGTTCAATTTACTTAATATCATCATTAATAAAATTATATTAATAATACACCATTTCAGATGTATTTCATTATTTGACTATGTTTTATCACAAAAATACTTAAATATGTGTATATTTTAACTGTATTCAATGAATAATTGAATCTTGAAGTACGAGTAGGAGTGATTTGGAACGCAACCCCGCAGGTTGCGTTCCAAATCACAAAAAAAATCATTAAAAAAAATAAAAATAAAAAGTTTTAGATTGCTGGTTTTGTAATTTAGAATACCTATACGAAGTAATAAAGAAAATATGAGCGATTCTAGCGATGAAGATACGAATTTAACTCCTCCAGAGTTAGCACAAACTGTACGTGACGCCGAACTAAGTCTTCTTCCCGAACAATCGCGCGTGAGGTGAAAAATTTTGTATTGCGCTCAGCAGCAAAGTCGTTTGCTGTCTCGTGCCTTGAAACCCTCGTTACACTCAGGATTCTATATTTGAACCACTCGCTTCGCTCGTGGTTCAACCCTAGAATCCTTCGTTCACTCGGGTCTCAATCACGCACTCACAGCAAACAACAACTGCAGCCTTGCATAACAAATAACTATTTCACCTCACTGGCTCGAAAGTGGTCGTTTTGCAGCTTGATATCCGAGCGCAAAAGTTGTTTTTATCCGCTAGCGTGGAAAGTGTTTTTGAAATTCGAACGACGCATGACGCCACTGTCACAATAAAAAAACAACGATACGTTCTGAAACACAATTCGTCGTGAGAGTTTTATTAAAATAAAGGTTCAATTTACTTAATAATAATAATAATAATAATCAATATTTATTTCGGACAACACAAATACAAGGTCCATATTTTGTTAGTAACCGTTAGAACTTATAACTATGTTAGTGTACAGTCTGTTACCTACTAGAACTAGGGATACAAAGCTCACTTGTAGTCTTTGTATTTGGGCTCATGTATAGACATCCACGATTGAAGGAAAGGATTGTCCAACCTCTCCCCAATAGCCTTCAGGATGCCGTTGGCGCTGCCCCGCACGCGACACATCAGGGAGGCCGTCCTCTTTCTCATAATGGCGTAAAAGTCATCCATCCGGGCCTCAGCACACATCCCAGATGCGCTGCACGCACGCGGCAGCCCCATCAGCATCCTGAAGCCGTTGTTGAATTGGACGCGTAGAGCATTGAAAGTTTTCTTCGTATACTTGATTCACAGGCTGCACGTATAGAACGAGTGGCAATATGACCGGAATAGCGTTCTTTTTACTTCTCTAGAACAATGTGCAAACCTGCGGATCAACATATTCGCCCTGACAGCCAATGCCCTACGCTCCCTTTCAACATCAGGGTCATCGTTGAGGTCCTCTGTTATTACATGACCCAAATACTTAAACGGAGACACGCGACTCAGAGCATGTCCACTGAGCGTCACAGGAGGTACATTATACGGGCTTTTACGGCCCACACGAAAAACCATCATCTCGCTCTTTTTGACGTTGTAGCACAGGCCATGAGACTCAGCATACGAATCACACACCTCTAATAAAGACCGGAGAGCTGTGACGGACGGACTCAACAGCACCATGTCGTCGGCGTAGCTAATGTTATTGACCATCTGTCCACCTATCGAGCAGCCGACCATGGTGCTGTTGAGCTCGCCGATCAGCTGGTTGATGTAGATGTTGAAGAGCATCGGGGATGTCAAACCTCCCTGTCTCACTCCACATTCCGCCTTATACCCGTCAGATACTGTGTCCGCCCATTTCACGTGATTTATTTGGTTTTTATACCAGAATTTAAACAAGCCAACTAACTCAAGGGGCAATCCTACTTCGCGAAGTTTTTCCCACAGAGTTTCATATGACACCATGTCAAACGCCTTAGACAGATCAAGAAAGGCAGCGTAAACCGGCGTCTTTCTATCAGTATAATACCGAACGGTGTGCTTGAGGGCTAAGATCGCACTTTCAGTAGAAAGGCCTGGTCTGAAACCAAATTGACCATCGTGCAAATCTGCATATAAGCCAAGGTGTCTCCCAAGCACTCCATCCAGTACTTTGGCAATTATGGTAGCCAGAGAAATCGGCCTGTAGTTACCTACCTCTGACATGTCACCCGTTCTGTTTTTTACGATCGGCACAACTATTGTTTTAATTAGGTCTTCGGGCAAATACGAGTGACGTATGCAGAAAGTAAACAGCATAGTGAGTAGGCGACTAATATGGGGTCCAGCATAGTGCAGGTGTTCAATGCTGAGGCCATCGTGTCCAGGGGATTTTCCACGCGTCATTTGCCTAATCACAGATGAAACCTTAATATCATCATTAATAAAATTATATTAATAATACACCGTTTCATTATTTCACTATGTTTTATCACAAAAATACTTAAATATGTGTATATTTTAACTGTATTCAATGAATAATTGAATCTTGAAGTACGAGTAGGAGTGATTTGGAACGCAACCTCGGGAAAAAAAACATAAAAAATAAAATAAAAATAAAAAAGTTTTAGATTTAATTTTATGTTTTAATGTGTTATTTTAATAATTAAATATTAAATTACTGTAGTTGAGTTGTTTTCCTTGCACTTTCTCGCACTAGTGAGGTGAAAAAATTTGTGTTGCGCTCAGCAGCAAAGTCGTTTGCTGTCTCGCTTCGCTCGTGGTTCAACCCTAGAATCCTTCGTTCACTCGGGTCTCAATCACGCACTCACAGCAAACAACAACTTTGCAGCCTTGCATAACAAATAACTATTACTTACTTTTTATTGAGTATTGTATTCACTTTTTTTTTCTTTTACAATGACCGATCAATTTTCTGACCAATATCTGAATTTCCCTTTTAATGGGCTTTACCTCAAGTCATCGGGGTAGAAAAAAGTCAGTATTGTGTAGTTAGGTCATACACACAACGTAAAAACGGGGGTCTTTCCTGTGAACAATGCAATAGTAACTGCTTGGGTATAAACAACTTATGCTTTTAGCATACAGGTCACAAGTGAGGATTTGTATTCTAGGTACATGTATGTATGTAAAAGCCCAGCAAGAAATAAGGCTTAAAACCCCTTTGGACTGTCCACAGGAAAGATTTATAACCTTAACTCATACTAAAAAATGTGTGACTCTTAACATATTTAATTGGTGAGATGTAGACTAATAGCTATGTAATGTGTATTAGCGTCGCGAATTAGGCCGAGGCCCGAGCCCGGGAAGCGGAATTATAATTTATTTGGAGAAGTGGCAACGAGCCCCGCGCCCCGCGCCCCGCGCCCCGCGCCCCGCGCCCCGCGCCCGCTACCCTTTGCTTTCGCCCTTCGTTACGGACGCACCCGCCTAGCGTTGTAACTCAGAAATTGTACGTGGTGATTTTAAATATCAATTTTTGATGGTAACGTTAAATCAATCGATTTTATCAATATTTTTCGATTTGATTGCTTTATAAGCTTATCCGTGAATTTTGAAATTTATAGATTCTACAAATGTTTCATATCTTATCTTACTTACATAAGATATTGTAAGTTATTTCAAATTTGAAATCTTAATTAAATTAAATCTTAATTGCTAATATACACTCAACAGCAATGAATTCCGGTCACTTTGTATGGAAACTCCTACGGCTACAAAGTGGGCCGAATTCATTGCTGTTGAGTGTAGATCCCTCATAGGATATCGGATCAATGCGTAGTAAATTCTACAAATGGTTTTAAATACGTTCTGTCGAATATTTTGAGCACCCAGATCAAATTTACTTATCTACTGTATTTTATGTTATGCGTAATAAAAACAAAGAGACCTAAAAGATCTTCAAAATCTATTATTTTCTACTAGATTTGGGATCTTCAACCTTTTCATGAAAGTCTTTAAAAAATACAAAGCCTGTTAAAAAAATTCAATTAATTAAGCTGCAACCGTAGGGGTGTGAACTTTGTACTTTCTGTTTTTTCTGTAGGTAGGTTGCGTTCAAAGGAGCTGGCGGGGCGCGGGGCGGGGGGGGGGGAATTAAGAGGGAGCCGGGGAGACGCCCTGGATACTGAGAGGAGTTTTAACCAATTAATTTTGTTCCTCAACGCAAACTTTGCTATATAACAAGGTATAAGTAGGCATTAACCGCCGCGCCGATCGCCGGCCGCGGGCGACTCCGACTCATAGCCTCTTATAACGATGTTTTAATTCTTGTTAAGCTCTCCGTTTCTCCGCTTTTAATATTTAATGGCATTTTCATGGCGCATATTTTATAGCGCACTTACGAATTCCCGACATCATTGACGTTGTTTTATCGGCTGCGTTGTTTGCCGACTCCCTAATTCGGAATTGTAATTGCGCACCCTCGCACGGCGTCTCGCTGCAACATTATAACTAGGTACGTAACTACGTACCTGCTTACAACTCGCGTATTCTAAATCCCTTACTTGAGAAATCATAATATCTGTAGGTACTTAAGTAAAAGTATCTCACAACTTTAGTTTTTATGAGATATAGGTATGGAGCATAGATAAAACAAGGTAAACCTAGAAGGACAACCTTCAAATATAAATCAGCGTACGCCCGAAATAAGTGTTTAATACAATACTAGATGTCGCTGCCTGTGCCTAGGTATAGCCTGCATATAAATTTGAACATAAATTTGAACTCCATCAGCAACATCTAGATGGCGCTGTACAGGCGAAGTATGAGAAGTTGAAGAAGCGCCCTGGCTATTTCCGATGTACGCCGTAATGTAAGGCGATTGGCAGTCTAATATAATTACCTTATCTCTGGTATGGATATACTTATAATAATGTAAGTTTGAATAATTTATTTCTAAAATTTCATGTGAAATCGAGATGGGACTAAGACTTATACATACACGCTTAAAATTCCAAGTGACAACTTAATACCTTTCATAACTTGCTTAACTTAAACTTTAAAACTAACCTTACTTACCTAAAAGAATCTCATGACAATTTACATCAAAAATTATCTATCAAAACTTAATCCCATTCCAAGTGATTAAACCAATACTACTACTACTACAACAGCCTATTTGCGTCCCACTGCTGGGCACAGGCCTCCTCTCATCACGAGAGGGTTTGGGCTATAGTCCCCACGCGGGCCCAGTGCGGATTGGGGACTTCACACACATCTTTGAATTGCTTCGCAGATGCGTGCAGGTTTCCTCACGATGTTTTCCTTCACCGAAAAGCTCAGTGGTAAATTCAAATTGAATTTCGCACATAAGTAAACTTAGAGGTGCGAGCCGGAATAGAACCCCCGACCCTCTGCATGAGAGGCGGTAGGTCGAACCATTAGGCCACCACGGCTTCCAATGAATAATAAGTAATAAATTTCCACCTTTCTTAAAAACATGAAAATGATAGGTACTTACTTGGCATCATTCTAATTCGAATAAGTAAGAATGATGTTACAGGTATGATTGATCGCACCTTTTCAAAAGGATACAGGAACCAACCATAAAAACAGTTTTAAAACAAAATTAGGCAATTAGAGATAAGGTTATCAATACAGTGAGAGGTAAATGATGATTTTCAGGGTTATGGTTTATGTCGGGCGGTGCACTTGCCCTCCGCTGACAGACGCATAATGCTCAACATCTCGCAATCAACGCCCACACCTGCCTGGGACATCCACTCTTTGTCTAACGAACCATATGTCGCCGCTCGTGCTCCGCGCTCACACACGCACCGCCAAGATATAAATAAATACAAATCAACGTTAAAAAACAACGATCTTCCCCTTTACCAATCCGTGACTAAACATCCAAAAACTTCCATCTCCCATTTACCCGAAGCACGGAGATTTAAAAATAAGATTCTTTAGAAAAACACTAGCAATCGCGCCTCGCGCTCGCGGCCGCTCCAATATGACGCTCTTAAAAACAGTTCTTAACAACGGTATTGTGTTGTTAAAAAACAGGAACGCGCCCGAAAAAACAAACCGCAGAATACGGTTAAAAAACAAAATGCAGCACGCGAGTCGAGCGAGACACCCTTTCCCTTTTACGCGACGCGCGCTACGTTTTTTCTTTATCTAAGTGAGGGTTGAGTTTTTTACCGCGATGCTTCGTATAAATTAATAACTGAATGTGCTCATAATCTGCTGCTTGGAACACTTTCGGCTTTGTTATTTTTTTGTTGTAAGTTATCATTCATTTGTTTTTGTATGCGGCGGAAGGAAGCGAAGTGGGTCTATTGATTACGGCCGGCGACAGGTGTCGCGCTTTGTTTCTGCATTAACGTCGCGCCCGCGCAACAACAGTTGCGACTTCGGCTTTAATCAATAATGATAGACATTTCGCAATTACTACTCTTTCTTGTGATCAAAAAAGAGGGTACCCAAAAGAATTTACTAGTCAATTTTTTAATTGGTAGCTTTAGCTTTATAGAATCCCAATCAAAAGCAATGCTGGCCGTTTTTTATGCACCAAAAATTTATTAAAATCGTATTAGATACATACATATCGCAAAAACCTCAAAGTAATATGTAATAACAAGTTAAATTTGTTCTAGGTATTATCTGTTGATGATTTATTGTAATTTTGCTCTTATTGCATAATTACTTATAGGTACTTTACGTATAATTAAGCATAAGAAATTGTTAAAATGACGTAAACACGTACTACTTATGTGAGAAGAAGTACCCTGTCTGGATACCAATTAAAATGAATTAGTGTCTTCGAGAAACGAAGTTAACCGAGTAATTTTATTGAAATGGAAATTTTACAGTCACAAAAAGCGAGTTTACCGGAAGACGTACCAGGAAATGAGCGCGTTCAGCTAAAACGGCCGAGATGCCGGTTTTTGCCCACATTCTGCTGCAACATTTGCTAAGAACTCAACCAAAAAGTGTACACTATCATCATTTCTACATTACCAGTCATTTATATTATACCTATGTGTTTTATTTTAAGTATTTTAGATGACCGTTATTTGCAAAATAATCGCTTCTGTAGTGCAATTTGGATGTTTGGGATATTATCATGCGGCTCACAGATAGGTACGGTAGATAGATAGAGATAGCTAATGATTTTACTTCGAAAGCACGTGCGTAGATCTATCTAGAGCACAAATCTAAATAGGTAGGTAAGTTACTGCGATTTACGAATAGAAACTCAGCCAGGGCTTGAAAGAGTCCATCATTTATGATGGTTATTTGCAAAATGTCTTCAAGTGTGAAATTATAATTCAAGTCCCATCTCAAAAATTCACTTCGGCAGCACAATGATAAAGTGACACAAAAGTTCCATACAATGTAAATAGTGCAAAGGCTTCGATGTGGTGTTATGAATGGCTGTCGATCCTAGCACCCCGTGAATGCGTACCTATACGCACACATTGTATTGCACGTGTGGCCGTCGCGGCCAAAAGGTTAAATTCTGCCATGAATCAAATATTGACACATTTGACATTCTGCCAAATCACTTTCTTGAGATCCTGCAGTTGTTGGCCTTTTATCAGCGTTCCTCAAACGGTTATTCGTATTATTTACCTACCTAACTTCAAGTTACGTAATTAATTACGTAACGAAATAACGCGTGGGTAGGTACCCACGCGTTATTACGTTTAATTTAATTTGCAGACTCGTTAGTCTAGAATTATTTATCTCCTAGGAACAAGGTCGCAAATGATAATGACAAGTGAAAATGTGACTTCGTTTTATCAAACTGTAGTGTCGTAGAGGCCATGTAAGTTGTTCGAGCCGGTAACAATTACCTACGCAAAATCAATAAGATACCATTACCTTGATAAAAAAATCAACGTAGTTGAGATAGCTAGCTTCTTCCAGTCTATTTCAAATAGGAAATCACAAAAGAAAAAACAAACACTAACATTGTTTAGTAGGTATGCCTGGAGACACGTGCTGCAATGCAATCGAGTAAAGGCTGAAAGTTAACTGGTATTACTTACACATATTGTACAATTACAATATGTGCCGAAGCTCTGCGTTAGTTAATGTGATACGTTTCTCGGCAGCGGCTCGCGGGAAACCATTATTTAATGGAGTCCCTCGAGTGTTACCGCGCTGCGATTCCGCCCGCCACTTCAGTTTGCACTAACGCAATAAAAAATCCACCCGCGCTTCGTCACGCAGAAGCCTTTATTTTGATAGTGAATTCGGTTACCCGCCAACCATTGTCCCGGGGACGTTTGATTATTGATTTTTACGCCAAATATTCTTTTTTAGAGACCTCTATTCATCGAAATTATGATTTCCTTTAACATATGATGTATTTAATTCTCCATACAAAAGGATGCTGCACAATGTCATTAATAACCCGTATGGAACTTGTCGCGATTCACGTATAGGCATCTCGTATTATTATTATCGGATAATTCCTACCTAGACAAACACTTATGTCGCTAGTTCTCGCAAGTCACGTTACCCAAGTAACAATTTCTGGTTCTATAGTAGCCCATAGAACATTTCTCAAAACACCACCTTAGCCCTATAAAAGGCCATAGAAGGTTGAGTAAAGCCGATCTGGCGCAGTTATATCTCCATTTAGTGATATAGTGGAACCATAGCAGCTTTAGTTGTGACGTTTTAGGTCTGTAAAGGTGATGTAATGATGACTCGTATTACAATTTAGTGACATACGGGCCACAGTAACGCTAATGTAGTGCTTTTTTATACTGTAGTAGCGTTCGTTGATTCCCTTATAGTCCTATTTTAGTCTATAGTAGAATCCGTGATTCCTACTGAGGCGCTTTCTCGGCAAAGTTTGGTATTGTGTGTTTTTGCTGTGAACTTCATTGACGGACAACAAAAATAATTCAATTATATAAAGGAGTAATATTCTATCGCGGTAAGTTTATGTTATCTTATTTAGACATTTAATATTTCGATCAATGCTGCAAAAAGCACGTGCGAATAAAGTTTTACTGATAGAATAGTATTTGATTTGCTTAGTATTTTCAATGCGCCCTCGATTAATTGAGTTTTGAATAAAATATATTCATATTATAAAATTAAATTCACAGACATTTCTACTTTAGAGCCATTAAGTACATCCGTGGGTCTTATCGGCTCACTATAGTACCTCCGATTCCTGTCATGTCAAAGTTTGAGTATAAAAGTAACTGTTCACTTCCTTTATGTGCTTTTTTATCCTATGACCGATCTACAAACTCCATTATAGAAAGTTTTGGCCATATAAAAGAGTCATAGTCACAACTATCGTACGAGCCTATAATAGGGATTCAAAAACAATTAGAACACTTTTAAGTACTATAAAAATGTCCTAAAAATCGATTATAAAACAAAACCGCTCTATTACGGCGTCATTATGGCTACTAAAGACCATGTACTATAGAAGTGATTTGTGGAACCACAATATCGCAAAAACCTTGTATAGTAGAACGTTCATCACTGCTAAAACGCAAGATTTATAGCGGTTGTCCGGGAAACCTTATAGCGCAAATTAGATACATAATGGTGATTTCAATCACTCTTATACAGTAAAATAGCTCTTTAGTGGCTATATTTGAAGTTTTTATAGCACTTGACTATAATAGCCCTATAAAATGGTTCTATAAACCTTTACATCAACAATTTATAGGATAATTTGGCTCTTTATAGAGCAAGAATGTGTTCCCAAACGCCTTTATACAACTGGTAGTCACCGCTAAAACCTTTATACGACGTTTACTCGACCTTTTAGTGATGATAACCCAAGTTATAGGGCCAAAATGTTACTTGGGTAGCCTTTGTTGAAAAGTGTTTAGGATTTTTTAACTTTCTGTTTAGACATGCAGTAGCGTAGCAGCAAGCAACTCGTTGCATCGAACACTGCAGCGACGGATTCCGTGAACCCGACGCGGCATCTCGTCTGTCGGGCGGCCACTGTAATCTCTTCACACGAGAGAAAGGTAAGAAAAGGAGTTTCGCGCAAAGTTGTTTACTACAGTAGATCTAATCCTTTAATCCTGCAAGTATCGCTACCGTTCAGCCTCACGGCGTTTTAGCCTGTGACAATGCTTAATTGTCGCTGAAATAGTATACTTATCCCCTTTATCTTGTGTTAGAGTTGCCGCTGCCGAAAGAAACCTCACAAAGGAGTTTGTTTGTGTCCGTTTTGCATCAGTTGTTTGTGGACGCGGCTCCACCAGCCGCGCTGCTACCGTGTTTATGTTTAATCCGTTTGTAATGTCCTTTCTCTCGTGTTTACATAATACGAACAAAGCGTCCGTCGACACTATACAAATAGTTTGTGTTCTTGTTAAAGGCCTTCAATTAAGTGATTCCATTTGAAATGGGTGTTATATATAGATAATATAATGTTTATGTCCAGTCACATGTATTGGTGGTTGACCACTTTCGAAAAGCCCGGCAAAACGGGCAGTACATTCCATAGCAAAACCGGTAGAAGCACACTCCATAATATTTTAGTACGTAGTTTAGGTTCCATTTGTATGGAATCGCTGGTTGAGCACCTTACTCAAAGGCACGGTTGCCTTTGAGTAAGGTGCTCAACCAGCGATTCTAGCCCTTAAGGAGGCATACCGCCAGTAGGTAAGTACTAGAAACATGTAGGTAAGTAGGTACATGTCACTGCCCATAGGTACCTATTAGTCCTGTTCATGCAAGCATGCACGTTGTCGCTGTCCATTTGCAGAAATCTAGAATACCTAATGATAATTTGACGAAGCGTGGTGTATGTAACGTATTGTATTTATCTGTGTGTAATGTTCATGTTTTTTGTGCAATAAAATTATTTTATTTGTATAATATATGAATGATCAACAAAGTACCTACCTAAGTACCTAAATTAAAAACGGATTAATTTAAAAATAGCAAATCTTTACCGTACTAATGAAATTGATCAAAGATTTCCATTTCTTTTCATGACGTTATTACGAAAAATTGTCTAACGAAGGTAAAATAATAAGGCCATTTGAGCCGCCGCTTGTTTTGATAAAGCTTAATATAATTAAAAAGAACTCGTATAAACAGTCTGATGAAACTCTATCTTCGCGAAATCAGATCCCGGCCTGCCCACTCCCGTTCTTGTAGAAAAAGCGCCAAGTTTTTTTCTTGTTCTGAGTAAAAAGTGTGGTAGGTAGGAGCCGGCACAACAGCTGCCTCTAATTTTAGTCTCGCGAAAGCAAAGTGGTGTTGTACCCCGCGACATAGGCGGAATATAATCTTAAATTCCTACTCACATACTTGTATGAATGGGATAATATTCAAAATTGGACAAATTTCATTAATTAGTTTCAGTCAGTATGATCACATATATTATGAGGTTCCCCTTGTTTACGCATTTTTTTTTTGGCAGAACTCGATTTTGCATAATAAGTATAGGCATAATAGTGTTTACGCCGAAACTAAACTCGCATAACGATCTTTCGTCGAATTCTATTACGCATAATCTATTTACGCCGAATGGTTTTCACGCATAATTTTCGAATTTCGAATATGGTTTAGGCAGAAAATTACTTTCGCCGAAATTCGTTACGCCGAAAACTACTTTCGCATACCTTTATTCTCGTCGATTTATTAAATGAATATCCTGTATAACATCAATCATGATATTGGGGGAAGGGGATTTTTACTAACTGATAATTTCGTTTACTTATATAAAAAAATAGCCTAACCTAACCTATGCTAGTCGGCTTTGCTCCAAACTTTGGGTGTTACCGCGCACACCGTCCCTACATAATTTGTTATTTCGGACATAAATTCGGACAATATTTCGGCCTATCCAAATTATGGTAAATTACTAGTATGCCAAACAATATTATGCATAATAAAATTCGGCCAAGTCAACATTATGCCAACACAATATTCGGCTAAACACCCATTCGGCCAATAAAGAATTATGCGTAATAAAAATTCGGCAAAGTCAAGATTCGGCGTAGATAAATTATGCGAAGCCTGTTATGCGTAAACAGTTTCGGACAAAAAGAATTATGCCAAATAGAGGGCACCCATATTATGATTTAATAAGACGAGTGTAGGTACTTTAATAAAACCATTGGGAAACAAATATCTTGATGATTTAACCGTAGAACATAGATTTATCGAAGACTGACTAGGTTAGCTTCAATACGTGTTGTGGTATCGGCTATGAGACAAAACACCAATTTCTCAGAATCTTACACAGAGATTTTTTAATAATCAATAGCGCCAGTTGCGTGACAAACAGATAAAGGGCGCTTTTTTGACGCAACTAGGTAAAAAGAGCTTTTTGTACGTTTGTACGAAATAACGGGGTTGCAACTTGATAACCCTAACACCTTGATCAATGTGGGTTACTAGTTGAAGCGGCACCGGTTTATATTTAAACAGTTTTCCAGTAAAAAGGTTTTTACGCCTATTGCAAAAATGAACGGCTGCGTTGGTGTAAAACGACACCATCCGTAGTTATTTTTGACAGTTAAAAAGAGTGTAAAGGAGTTAAAAGGTCTTTCATTAAATTGTTGTTGCACCACCGATGTTAAATACCTGTAGGTCTGAACTACATACTACGTACATATTTGTTATAATTATCATAATTTCAGCGGAAATACGTCCACTGCACAAGGCTCGCCACTCAGAACGGTTCTGTGCATCACCCATTAATAAGTAGTTAGGTACTTATTTATTTATTCTAGTACACTTACTTATTGTAGGTGGTTGTCCGTAGCTTTAATTCTTCTACATATCTATGTATATCTAGTAATGCACTACCCACTTCAAAACTAGGTACCTGACCGATTAATGTAGTAGGTAGGTATTTATGTAGTTTTCACCTTCAATTGAAAAAGTTCTTCATTTTCAGTTCACTAACAATCTTTATGGAAATGTTGTTCCAAAGTATGTCAATACATACTTATAGGGACCTAGGAAATCTGGTGTAAGGGCATTTTGTCGTATCACGTGTCTGTTTGAAAGCGTGCGATGGAAATGTTAAGTCACTATGCTGTGTACTTTTTTTAATTACTTATATATTATGTATACATTCGTAACTTGTTAATTGTGATTGCCTTAATCCAAAGGATGATAAAGGTTTCGAATTACCAACTTTGATATTTGCGTAGTAGAGTAGGTAGGTGTATGTAGTAACTTATTATACCTAAATTAAAAGTAGCTATCGTCAGATAAAATTTATCCATCGAATACTGCATATAAAATTTGAATTTGTTCCGAAAATAGTTTGAATATTGTATGAACTATCCAAAGAATGAATTTTATCTGGCGATTGAAAAATCAGCCCTTAGAATGACATATAGGGGAAATACGGACAAAATGACATATACGGACAAAATGACACCCCGGGCTTATTTCGAAATTGTACTTTTCTTGTATACACTTGGACAAAATGACATACCTATACTTTGGACTAAATGACATGGCAATCTGTTAACTAAAGTCTATTATTTATTCAGGTGACATGCCGCGAAACTAGAACTAGAACTAACTAAAGAAGAACTATTTGGCAGTCTTGGAGCCAAGAATCCATGGGAAAAAAACTGTTGAAGTATGGAGGCAAAATAAAATGGGATGGGAGTTGGCTGCAAAAACATATAGTTTTTCTGCTTCCAAAAACACGCAGAAACCACCAGAAAAGTCGATGCGGCAGCGGAAAACCACTTATGTCGAAGATAGCTTCAGAGCTATAGTAATGAAGATTTTACTGCCGAGACAGGGGACGACGATGACGACTGCCCGTGTATTTACTGTAACGACATTTTTTCCCGTTCTAAACCCTGGGAAATCTGGTTACGATGTATGACTTGTTCTCGTTGGGCTCATGCTTCATGTGCTAATGTCCCAAAGAGGACCAAACAATTTATTTGTGAACTATGTTCTTAAACTTTAAGTATGTCATTATGTCCTTACCCTATATGTCATTTTGTCCATACTATATGGACAAAATGGTTTTTGTGATACATTACAATTAATAATAATTTAAAGGTTAACATGGTTCCTATTGAATTTACACTTTATGTAACTGATAGTTAATGAACCAAAGAACATTATAAAAAATTGAGAATGATTATAATTACTTTAAATAAAGAAATATAATTCAAAAACAAAATACCCTGTCATTTTGTACTTACTTCCCCTATATGTATAGATGACCTTACCTACTTTTTTCACTCTGAAATTAGTGTGGAGATAAATGCTTTATAGGTTATAGACAGGGTAGCTTCATACAATCTGTACACCAAATAGGTATGGATGGTGTGTTACTAGTCTACCTACATAATGTTCTTAGTATTCGCATTATCTTGGCGTGATTTAGGTAGATACACTTTTTAAAAAATCCATGAAATGGACATTTAATTTTTCAAATCATTAGGTAAATCAGTGATCAGATCACATTGCAGTGTATTCAAATGACTAATTCTAAAAGGTATTTCTGATTCTTACATAGCAGTGATTTTCTCCGAGCAATTACATCAACAAGCCCGTCAGTGAGCCCCAGCTCCATCGATTCGACCTTGAATGATGAAAATCAATAGCGCACACGCAAGTGCATCATTGTGCAGCATCAGCTGATCTCTTGTTAAAGAGTTCAATGCACTTTTTATTGTTCTCGACTCGCGTACCCATAAAAAATGCATCCATAAAAACTTGGTCCATAGTGAAAAAACTTCAACCCTTTCGCTGCATCGCGTGGCAGGTACCCCTCACAACCCTTTATAAAAACGCTCACAAAAACACACGGGGAGGCGAAAGGGTAAAAAAGGGTTGATATTACGCATGCGTCCCCGAGGATCACTGCCCTCGTTGAGTTTTTTTACAATAGCTTTAAAATCGATCGTTCATAATTATTTAAAACTAATAACAAGCATTTGTTATAAAATATTGATTAGGTATGATTGAACAAATAATGGAATTCAATTGGTGACGACATTCAACATGAATGTTCCTTAATGTTCATTTTTTAAGATTTTATAATTATGATCGGTGAAATTTCTAGCACAGAAACATTCCATCTTAGGCCTCAAGGTAGATAGGCAACGTATTCGAGATCTTATATGGTTTCTTAATGGGGATCATAGGGTTTCGGTGTCCGCATGGGCCGCAGTGACCACTTACCATTAGGTGGACTGTGCGCTCGTTTGCCTATACCAATGTAATTTTGTTGTCTTTTCACTGAAGGAAGGAAGAAACTGATTTTTAAATTAGTTTAATCTCTCTTTCACTAGTTAAATTACTTTTTATAAACAAAAATGATGTATAGGTACATGTAGAGCTTCTGACCGCGACATCGCTCGAGTGGAATTCGGTTATCGCGTTCCCACGGGAACTATGCATTTTCCGGGACAAAAACCAACTATCTCCATACCAAATTCCATCTAGATCGGCCCAGCGGTTTAGTAAGCGTGAAGAGGTTACAGACAGACAGACAGGTAGTTACTTTCGTATTTATAATATTACTTAGTATGGATACTTGGATAGTATGGATACTATGGATAGGTAGGTATTACAAATAATTCGAGTACTTTTTATTTAAACAATTAAGAAAGTGGAAGTTGTAAAAAAAATATTCCTTCCCTTGTTCTGGAATAAAACGCGGATACGAGCCGTCATTAATATTCATCTACGAATATAAAAGCTGCTATAAAAAGGCAGCGAGAAATAGAGCGCACCTACTCAAGTCATTTCTCGGGGCTGTAATAAGAACAAATTTTACATCTACGACAAACGCACGTAATTCGATAATAACACAAACAGTTGTAGCAAAAACACGAACAAAGCTACCAAACAGTGGAGTGAAACTATAATTAAGAAAGATAAATATCGTTTATTACTGTTAGGAAAGTCGATTAGAAAAAAACTACCCCTTTCACCCCACAATTTGTAACCCGTGCAGTCGTGGCCCGAGCGACACGCACCGCGCGGCGCCCGCGCGTATGGAGCGCGCTCCTGCCCCAGCACCTAGCCTGATCTAGCCAACACTAAAATTTGACAGATGACAGATCTCTATAGAGCTGATGTCAAGTTTAAACCATCCGTAGCCACCAAGAGGCGTTTAATGGATATAGGAACCAGGCCTATATTGCTCAGTTTTAGAAGTGACTATAGGCGGTGGAATTTAAACAAGTTTTGTTACTTAAGTTCCGTTAATATCGCATACCTACTTATTGATTTAGCTTTAGGTAGGAAACCACAGCTAGATTCGATTTACAGTTAGGTACTCAATATTTCACAATTAATTTGTTCACATAAAAAAATAGCACTTTAATATAAGTGACTAATAAGCAAACATAAATACCATAACTAGGCAAAACTATACCAAGATACTGCTGCTCTATAACAATATTGCGTAGGTAAGTCTCGCTTGCTTAGGGTTCCAACTAACTATCCTTAGTTAAAGCCGACTCCATGCTCTTTACCCAGCTAAGAAAAAAACGTTACAGTTACATAACGCTTTTCCATAATAATAGAATCATTATCGAAAACAGAAGAGCGGGCAGCTGATTTATTGGACGATAATGGTCGCTGTCATAAATAGCTTTTTTAATGAACTTTTTTTACAGCACGCGCGTACACCGGGCTCCGAGCTTTTTATTAATGCACTGTTTCAAATTATGTATGCACATCCCTTTTTTCAAGTTTAATGCTTTATTCAAACCGGTTCATAAAAACACGCAGTCACCTTTTGTCGCGTGGGGTGAGCTTCGGCAATCGGGAAAGCTGTGCCAGCGAGAAATTAACAAATATCAGTGTGTAAATATCAATTACCGGAATCAATAGACTGAAAAATAATTTTTGTGCACCGCTTTGGATAAAAATCTTTAAAAAAATCACTACAGATAACTGAGCAACTTCAATTAGGTCTTGTCAGTACTTTGATTGAAGTCATGTATAATATTAATAGTAGACCCAAACCAGCCGTTGCTCATAATTTGTGTTAATTTATAAATTTTAACATGTTGTTTTGGTACTAGGTACCTAACCTAACTTTATATTTTATAAAATTTACTTATATTTAAACGATGAAATGTTATTGTTGAGTATAAATTTCAATTACCCAACTAAAAATCCCTCTGTAAGCCTAAACGACCAAAGTAACCCTAAAAATGTGATAACGAAGTAATAAAAAACCGATTTGTTGTTTTTCGTTTAATGGAATGCAATTATTTCAATACGAGGATAACGTCATTCTCCTTGGTGCACGTTCGGGAAGGAGCACAAAACTAACAATAAGCCGCAAATGCACGTCACCTACATATGCCGCCCGACCTTGACAAATGCACGCGCGTGGAATCGCGTATGTGGATCCCGAATGTGATTTATAGTGTGGAGTGTAGCGAGCGAGCGCCGTGGCCGGAGCTCGCCGCCCTCGGCGCCGACATAAAACGAGTTAAAAATTCACAAATTCCTCGTTGAAAAAAAGAGTTAATATTGATCGTAGATTTCTCGTCGTGGGGTGCAGCGGCCGGCTGAGTCACCCCACGGTTTTTACTCACCCTAAGTTATATTTTTTGTAGAACCCCCCTACCCCCCCGACCCGCTTTAAAGGATGAGTAGTCTCTATGGAAACGGCTCGATCTAATTTATAGGCGGGAGAAAGTACGGATTGCTTAATTAAGAATTTTAAATGTGTCTACCAAGTAATTAATTACAATTTTTCAGTTCGCAAAATTTTAACTTGCCTGGAGATGAAAAGATTCGCTAATTTACCTGAAAGCGTTTTTTCATACCTCGGCGCTTCAATTAAAGTCTTATTAAGATTCGTAAAACTTCAAGACAAAAGAACTTTAACTTTGCTGATTTTTTCCTTACGCAAATCGGCGATGCCGGTGAAATGATATTAAAGAAATCGTAATTTTAATAGGACGGCCGCAGCTTGCACCGTGTGTGAGGGATCGTTTTATGAATACGCAAGGGTTGTTTAGCGTCAGGGCACGCGCGGGTTAAAAAACTGTGTGCCCCGCCGCGGCCGCCAGTCGGCGCGTTTTTGTGGCCGCGAGCGCGCGCGGCGCCGGCGCACGCAAGGTGCTGCTCAGGTGAGTCCATCACACTCTTCCTCTATCAATTAAACGGTCCCGTTGTCCGATATCGTCACGCTCCCATCGATCAAACCACTAAATTAACCATGAACAATTAAAATCCATAGATATTCATCATGCCCATTTTGTGAACACCAAAGCTTTTAATATCGTTACACAATCCTTCTTATTCCCTTCGGGAATTATGACTCCACTAAGGGCAGCACAAAAGGTATCGATCTATTACATTTGCTGATCATAATAATTAGATCTTGTGGGTTAGGCGGAAAAAAAAACAATGGCGACAATGCTGCCTAATGAGCCATAAAGAAGAAAACGATACGTAGAGCGAGGCTAGACAAAGAGGGCGCGGGGAGGAAGTGGTGGGAGCTAAATTAATTTGCGCGCTCCCGCCAAACAAAGGCACGCTAATGGAACGCGGCGAATGGAAAAAATGCCACCGTCCGCTCTCCGGCGACTTATTTTTTGTAAACACAACCTTTGACTTTCGCAAATGAATAACATTACACCCGTCCAAGTTAGCCGCCGCTGCTTTGTCCCGATTTAATGAGGAAGAACAGAATGCGATACTCGCACAAATTCACTAATTGTCCACTGAAAACGAACTTCTTTTCTGATTTAATTACTCCGAATGGGACCGTCTGTTATGAGGAAATTAAATTTATTATTTGCTTTTTCGAAAGGAAACGTGAGATTTGGCCTTTAACTGAAAACAAATATTTTTTCAAGGAAAACTCAAATTGATGTTTAATTAAATAAACGAGATCACATTATCGGATCGAATAAAACAATTTCTTGACGGCCGGAGAACACTTAGCTATTTTAGTCAAATGTCGATGATATTTCAAGAGCCATGGACAGGCCAAGTAAGCTCTACGTTGAGAGCTTGTGATGGGCACAAACGCTTTCAACGTACGAGTTTACTTGACGTAAGTACAATCACATGTACTGGCGGTGTGCCATCTTAAGGACCACAATCGCTTGCGCAAGTCTCTTGCTCAAAGACAGACGGGCTTAGGCATCTCGCACAGTCCAAGCGATTTTTTTTGAAACTGGTCGACCGCCAATACCCGTGACTGTACACACAAATTGTGTGAAATGTAATAGCACTTTTACCTAGGCATGTACTCGAATTTAAGAACTAATTATTGCACCAACAACGTAGCCGTAACACGTTCGTAGCGCGCTCTACGACGTACGACTGCTACGCCGTATTAACTCCGTCTTCAAGTTAAGTGTTTACCTATGTATTTTAAGATTTGAACATTTATCTATTTTTATGGAATGTGAGTAAAATAGGGTAGTGAATAATGGCTTTGATTACCAGCGAGTAAGTGGCGATTAGCCGGCTTTGTGCGCGGACGGCGCAGAAACAATGCGCGCCCATCGCCCATTCAGTCGCGAGATGTAATTTATGCGTCTGCCATTATGCTAGCGCGATTTATGCGAGGCCAATTAAAAGTTCCCATCGCTGAAGACGTGAAATTAGTGGAAGTCGCTCACATTTATCAAGACATCAACGCTGCCTCGCACCGCGCGAAACTTCCAAAAATTTAAATTAGAGACGATTTTTACAGCTGCCTCCCGAGGGGGGAGGGGGGGTACTACCCTTTCCTTATAACGAGGAAGGCCTCATGCATTTTTATGTGCTTCTTTTTTCGCCGGCGTTTTAAACAAGGGGGTGAGCGTGGGGTGCGCCGGGGGGTGAACTTTTTTATTCGCGTCTTGATAAGTTAGGGTTGAAATTAGACGTTCGAGTTTCGCCCGCGGAATTCTTAATGACGGAAATTAATAAGTTTTCTTTGGAGGGTCCTTTAACAGCGGCGTTCGGTGAATACATTTCATGATAGCACAATCTACAGCAATTCTGCCTGTTAGAAAATATTTTAGGATGTTCGTTACATTTCTAAGACAAAGAGCCTTTTACTAATAGAAAATTTCCTAAGGATAATAAACAATACTGCTATAAATTAGCACAGGTAGTTATTCAGAAAAGGGGTTGCGAGATAGTAACGGAGGTACTCGGTGACCCACGGACACTTTGTCCGACCTCTCATTATCAGTACTAAAACAGCAGTTAAATTGCTTATCTCCTTTGCTGTTTAAACTGCCATGCTGAACGTCAGGTCAGGCGTGTGCTTTAAAATCTATTAAAAGTTATTATGTCCTTATTGCTTATGTATAATGACTTATTTTAAGAGTAGTTTTTTTTTTGTTTTCAACATTTGTAAACAAGTCATTGAGAGCTGTAAACTCTGCAATTTTTGAAAGTGTTAACACGTTGCATTTGCCAAGTCACAATAATAAAGCTAGACCAAAAATTCAGCATATCTGTCAATGAGAACACTAATTCTGCGTTTCATGCAGGGTGACTTCGAATTGATAATAATAGTACATTATTGCAGAGGCCGCCAAGTAGCGTATTGCCGGACGAGTCAGTTAGAAGGCTGAGCGAAGCGAAGCCTTCTATTAGTACGAGTCCGGCAATCGCAATTGCGGCCGAGGTATATATAATGCTTTTCTCAAACAGCGAGGAAATACGTAAGGTCAGTCGGGGCAAGTGCGCCAGGATGGAGTAAGTGCGCCTAACATAAATATATCGAAACCTATTAATATAACTCAACTAGTAGTTGGCTGTTTACAAGGCATAGGGGAGAAATAAATTTAGGCGCACTTACCCCACATCAGTATTTACTACTTCCATGATCGTGGATGATTTGGCCATGGAAGTTGTACTTATTACCTCCATGGTTTTGTCAGTTTCGGGGCAAGTGCGCCAGGATGGGGTAAGTGCGCCTAACATAAATATATCGAAACCTATTAATATAACTCAACTAGTAGTTGGCTGTTTACAAGGCATAGGGGAGAAATAAATTTAGGCGCACTTACCCCACATCAGTATTTACTACTTCCATGATCGTGGATGATTTGGCCATGGAAGTTGTACTTATTACCTCCATGGTTTTGTCAGTTTCGGGGCAAGTGCGCCAGGATGGGGTAAGTGCGCCTAACATAAATATATCGAAACCTATAAATATTACTCAACTAGTAGTTGGCTGTTTACAAGGTATAGGGGCGAAATAAATTTAGGCGCACTTACCCCACATCAGTATTTACTACTTCCATGATCGTGGATGATTTGGCCATGAAAGTTGTACTTATTATCTCCATGGATTTGTCAGTTTCTCTACATGTCTCAAATAGCAAGCGAATTAAAAAAAACACACGACAATAATGTTTTTGCTGGCCAAGGCCGGCAATGGACAGCCTCGCGTCTTCTTTTTTTGAAAGTAACACGAACATTTCCGAGCATGTTTGAGAAAAATTGATCTTTTACACAAATCTTCGTCAATATCCCCTCTACTTAGTCTCATACTGCTTTAATAAAAACAATTCTTTTTCGAAAAAGAAGAGGTGGAAGCTTATTATATGCCTTAAGTAATATGCGTATTCAATTGCAAGGGATCTTAAAGATCTCGAATAAAATAGATGTTACTTACCTACTTAAAATCGGAAATCATGCAGAAATGTTTGAGACTAGGTAAAAGAAATAAAATAAACTAGAATGAATGAATAAATGATTTATGATTTCGATTACCTACATCAAGGAAAACCTTGATGTTTGAAATGCGATTTTCGTAATTAAAATTCACTGCGAAGTCAGACGAGAGATAAAATATTGATTGAATATAAATCATTAAAACAATTATTATTCATCATGTCAGGCGAAAGGCGTCCACTGGTTGAACACCAGGCCGCCCCAAGGTTGGCCACACAAGAGGGTCCTGGGCCACCGGCGTCCACCGGATTCCCGCAACCTTCACCGATCGTCTTCTTCTTCTTGTTAAAAGGCTTAGTAACGATACCTCTTCTAGTACGTATGGAATTTAAACAATATTTTTTCATTTCATAACAGTGGGTGCCACAAACCGCTTAGCGACGGCGAGGCAGGCCAGGGACGATCTGGGGCCTCATAATTAGGGGCGCAAAAGGGTTTTCATAGGGAACGCCAAAACGTCATGGCGCTCAAATTGAACTTTGAATCTAGATGCTTAGAGTTCAGTTTCAAATCCGTGACGTTTTAACGTTCTTAAGAAATCCCTTTTGCGCCCCGAAAGAGGCCCCTGGACACGTTGAACAACAACTGGCCGAGGAGTTGGAAGGTCGAGGGCTACAGAGGCAAGGGCCGCAACGGCTAGAGAAAATAGAACACTTACTTGATTTTGCATATATTAGAATTAAACGGGCGAGTATTTTTCGAATGAGCTTATTTCAAATATTTTTTAGTGTTCATTAATCTACGAAAACAGCTGGCATATGAGTTAATTTCCGATTACATTTACCACCACCACTAATAGTATCATCGTCTCGGTGCTGGGTACAGGCCTACAGTCATCACGAGAGGCTTCATTCTTCATTTCTCACGCGAGCCCATTGCAATGCGGATTGGGAATTATACAAACATCTCTGATTTGTTTCTCCTTTGAATGTTTTCCATCATATGTGAATGGTTTTAAAGGTCGCGTGGCGGCCGAGCGTGGGGTGGATAGGTGGGCACATGGAGACACTTGTTGATCCACACGCGGGCATGCGCGCCCGGCCCAGAGCCGAGTGTGGTGTGATAGGTACTCGTCTTTAAACTATCGCTAATGTCAATCGACATAATATCTTTACATTGGACATACCTTTCGTGTGGTCCCCTTATATCAATTATCATCAATATACATACCTATATAAAACTATTCCGTTACTGACTGTCTAATTGATCGACTGATCACAACGCATAGCCGAAACTATACTAATCGCAGAGCTGAAATTTGGCATTACCTAAGTTCCTTAGGGAAGCACTAAGAGAGAATCACCTAAAAATCCCAAGGGAACGGGACTGGATTTCCCTTGTTAATAATAACGAGAATATAAAAATCGCGGGCAAAAGCTAGTATTTACATATAACTGTAGGTAAGTACCTAATAAACAACGAATGTTCGTGTTGTCTTTTCCTATCTTGATCTAACCATGAACGATGCCTTTGCTATGTTACTTAATGTAATGAAAATCCCAAATTATGATTTATGAAAAGGCATTAACAAGCTTTCTCCTAAATGACGGCTTTAACTCCAAATGAATGACTAGTATTTCATCAAAGTTGTAAATGGGACATCCGGGCCAGTGGGAGTGCGGATGTCGGAATTCCGCAATTATGGTCAGGGCTGAAGGGTCGTTAGCGTAATCAATCGCGGAGCCGTCTCAAATTAAGCTTATAAATTTATAATTTGCGCTAATTTGGTAATTAACAGCGCGCATTAAAACAAAGCAAACATCGTCCGGGCGCGGGCGCGGCGGGCGCCATCCTTCCTCGAATCCGTGTCATTAATTTACGTAATGCGTAGGTACGCGCTATCCCCAAATATTTAAGAAGCCTCCTCCGGGAGCGCCCGCTCCTCCACTATCCCCCGGCCGCCGCCCGCCGCCCCCCACCCCGCCTGCCGAGAATTATGGCGGCCGCCTTGTAATTATATTTTTTAATTTATCTTCCTTAGCGAATACAATGGAGGCGCCACCCCGCCACCGAAGCGCTTCCTTCTCATGCTGAATATTGTATCAGGCCGCTGAAAAAAGGAAAGAACGCTTTAATTACAAGCGAGAGCGCGGCTAGCATTACGCGCTAAATATTTGATGTTGTCTCTCTCTTGTCTCCCGTGTCGCCGAGCGAGCGCCGCGCACCGTCTCACGTCAATAATTAAAGCACCTATTTAACTCATTCCCCGCTGGCTAACCTTCGCTATAGGTAAGTACTTACATACTACATTCTGTAAGTATCATTCCAGCGATACCACCTTCTTTATTTAGGTGGTCTCTTCAAGAAAGTATATGTATAGGTAGTCAAAATGGTTCACTACTCACAAGAATAGACAAAAGTTTTATGCATCATGCAAACAATAGGTACCTACCTACTTGAAAACTAAATCAGGCGACGTGTTTTAATAATATAAGTACATTATTTAAAAAACGAACCAATATTCTGCTTGTATCTACCGTAAGATATAAATAATTGGAAGTTCTTGTAAAGGTATGGTATTATTTAAAAAAACGAACCACTATTCTGCTTGTATCTACCGTAAGATATAAATAATTGGAAGTTCTTGTAAAGGTATGGTAGGTGGTACTCATTTTGACTTGACACAATACCACCACACCAGCCTATTTTCGTCCCACTATCTGGGCACAGGCCTCCTCTCATTTATTTATTTAAACTTTATTGCAATTAAAAAAAAAAACAATAAAAAAGGCGAACTTAATGCCATAAGGCATTATCTACCAGTTAACCTAAGGACGAAAGGGTTTGGGCTATAGTGCAGATGGGGGACTTCACACACATCCTTGAATTACTTCGCAGATATGTGTAGGTTTTCTCACGTTTTCTTTCACCGAAAAGCTCGGTGGTAAATTCCAATTGAATTTCGCACATAAGTAAACTTAAGACGTGCGAGCCAGATTCGAATCCCCGACCCTAGGCGACCACGGCTTCACATACCGACTGACACATATACCAAATCATCTTTATTTTGATAAAATAACTTATTAATAGGTAATACAGATAGTACGTTGATTACTAAAAAACTTGCCAAGCACTAGCATGCGCCTTGATTGAATGGATTATTACCTACTTAGGTGGTTACCTACTAGGGCTTCTGATATTCGTGAGGGTTAATGGAATGAATATCTCTTTGCTTAGGAGATTGCTTGCCGACTTTGAAACTGAAATATTTGACTGATAGGCCTCGTTCAGCTAAATATTTGATAGGTAGGTTGACGCAATAGGTACATGCTGCAGCCTATTTGCGTCCCACTGCTGGGCACAGGCCTCCTCTCATCACGAGAGGGTTTGGCCTATAGTCCCCACGTGGGCCCAGTGCAGATTGGGGACTTCACACACATCTTTAAATTGCTTCGCGGATGCGTGCAGGTTTCCTCACGATGTTTTCCTTCACCGAAAATGTCCGTGGTAAATTCAAATTGAATTTTCGCACATAAGTAAACTTAGAGGTGCGAGCCGGAATCGAACCCCCGACCACGAACCGAACCACTAGGCCACTACGGCTTCGTGGTGATATCGTACTCGTATACATCCAGAATATCATAATTGCGAAAGTAATTCTGTCTGTCTGTTATCATATTCACGATTAATCGCCGCTGGATCAATTAAGATGAAACTTGGTATGGAGATAGGTACGAGGGGTGATCCAAAAGTAATGATAAGTGAATACTTATTGAATCGGATTAAAATAAATAGGTATGCTGGCCATAAGAACTCCTTAGTAAATAAAAAAATAAAAAATATGTATCTGTCAGAGAGTTGCAGCTGCTTTTTCACGAGCAGTCGGAACAATAACGCAAAAATGGAGAAAACTGAGGTGAGAGCGGTTATTAAATAGGTACTTCTGTTTGAAAAAAATGTGTACTAAAGATATATACGCTGAATTAATGGGAACACTAGGCGAGTCTGCTCCACCGTATTCCACAGTGGCACGTTGGTCAAAGGAGTTTAACTTGGGAAGAACATCCACTCAAGATGATCATGGCGAAGGCCGTCCATCTGACGCCATTACTGGAGAAAACGTCAAAAAAATTCATGATCTCGTTTTAACAGATAGAAGGATGACTATCAGGCATCTAGTTGAGCTCACAGGCATCTCGTATGGCAGCATTCAAAGAATCTTTACTTATGAACTACACATGAAAAAAGTCTCCGCTCGTTGGGTGCCTAGAATGTTAACGGCTGAACAAAAGAAAATACGATGTGAGATTTCGAAGTCTAATCTTGACAAAAATCAAACTGATCCCGAAACATTTTTGCGTCGGTTTGTAACCATGGACGAGTCTTGGATCCACCATTTCGATCCTGAGACCAAACAGCAATCCATGACCTGGAAGCGAGAGTCTTCCCCTACACCGAAGAAATTCAAGGTAGCAAGCTCCGCTGGTAAGGTCATGGCTTCAGTGTTTTGGGATGCTGAGGGAGTCATAATGATCGAATACCTGGAAAAGGGAACCACTATTACGGGCTCTTACTACGCTGACCAAATACGCAGATTGAGAGAGGCAATCAAAGAAAAGCGGCGGGGTAAACTTCGAGCTGGCATCCTGTTTCACCAGGACAACGCACCGCCCCACAAGGCCGGCGTTGCGATGGCTGCCATCCGTGATTCAGGGTTCGAATTGCTGGAACACCCCCCATATTCGCCAGACCTAGCCCCCAGCGACTTTCATCTCTTTCCACGGCTGAAGGAAGATCTTAGAGGCAACAAATTTTTAAATGATGGCGAGGTAATGGCCGCTGTGGAGGCATTTTTGGAGTGTCAAGAAAAACATTTTTTTTTAAAGGAATTCGTGGTCTGGAGAAACGATGGTCTAAGTGTGTAGACTTGGAAGGAGATTACGTAGAAAAATCAATTATTTTATTAAACATTTTATGTGTCTTTCATACTGATTATCATGATTATAGGTAGGCTACTTATTATCCCGGAAAAACGCATAGTTCGCGTGGGAACGAGATACCGAATTCCACACGGGCAGGAGGTCGCGGGCATAAACTAGTATAGTATAGCCCGGCGGTTACTGCAATAGTCATCAATTCGATAATTATTAATTTGTATGAAATGCAAATGACTTGGAACTCTCTACCTGTTGACCTTAGACTAGCTAAATCTCTTTCAGTGTTTAAAAAGAAGGCTAAGGAGCATTATTTGTCACTTGTCTGATATATACTGCTTTTCTTTTCTCGGATAATGGTTAAAACATATTTTAATTTATTTGGCTGTTATCTATTTATGTGTAAGTTTATGTATGTTTATGTATAAAAGTATGTAAGTGTGTTTACTACTCAAAGGTTAGCTGGAAGAAATTCCTTGTAGGGATAAGCTCGCCTTTGTACATGTGTCTCTTCTCTGTATTGATAATTGTATTTGTGTTTTTTTTCTTCTGTACAATAAAGTGTTACTTACTTACTTACTTTATTACTTTTTCACCCCTCCTATTCGAAAAGAAGTGTTTTGTTGCTCGTTTAGAGGGAGCAAAATGCGATTTTGCTCCCTCTTCGCTTTTTTTTAATTTTTTTTTAATTTCTGCCCCGCTAACAGGGAGCAAAATACGTTTTAGCAGTGCGTTCACGGAGCTGCGGAGACTGTAAAAAGTTGTATTCAAAAGTCGTATCTTTTTCGTATTTAGAATATTATATATCGGCGTTTTTCATAAATACTTTAATGCACATACTATAAATCCATAAATTCATAAATATATACTTACTTTTGATAAATTATTTTAAATTTTTTATTTTCAATTTGGCTGAATGGTGCAGGCCAATGCCGTAGCATTCCTCGAAAACTCGTCGTGTGATCGAATTAAAAAAAAAACTCGAACCCGCGAATTTCGTGAGCGCTCATTTCCTTGCCGTATTATTTAACACTTAATTTCCAAAATAAAACGTACTTTATGTAGTGTTATGAATTATTTCGTAGAGAATTAATGAAATCAAAAAGTGGTTTAGGTGATGCAATGTATTGGGATTAACACCTCTGAGAATTCCAAAGGAATATTATGTAAGTAAGTACGTAATATGAATTGCACTGCCCTTTTTTCATTTTATCGCAAATGTATTAAAAAACTTTGTTTGATACAATGAGCGAAATTGTCAAAATATGTATTTTTTTCACATTTGTTAAAATTTACCAATTATTATGAACGCAACGCATGCGAGCATGACAGAATATAAATACAATGAAGTAGTTAGAGATTCTTCAATATGGAAGCCATTTTCGCCTTCTACCTATGAATTTATGATAGGCGCGCGAAACACACGTTCTTTTTAACCTTGTTTTTTTCTAAATGTATTTTTTTTTTGTTTTACTGAATTTAATGACAATGATGAACGAATGATCTAGTGATTTTCTCATAGGAGGGGTGAAAAGCAGAGTGTACAACACGGTAGCAAACTTATTTATGCCTTGGGTGACAAAGCTTGAATCCTTCGCTAGCTCAAGATTCCACGCTAGAATCCCTCGCTTACGCTCGGGATTCTATTCTGGAATCTTTCGCGTCGCTCTAGATTCAATCCGTCACCCGCGGTAAAATATACCATTTTGCTCCCTAGTCATACAATCTACTATTTGTGTTTGTTTCTTCTGCACATCTTAGTAAAGAGCACCGCCTACCAACCTAGTTTGTTTTTCTTCATCTCCAATTCTCCACTATCCAAAGGTTGTCTGGTAGAGATCGCTATTACGCGATAAGACCGCCTGCTGTATGCCATACCTTTTTATGTAATTACATTATGTACTGTCCCTTGATAGTGTGGTGTTCAATAAAGTATATTGTATTGTATTGTATTGTATGACTGTTTTATAGGATAGGTTTTGTTGACTTACCAAGTACTATATCGAATTAAAACCAAACGAAAACGAACCGTTTACTACGATTTGTTGTTAAATTAATCAAACACTTAACAATAACTATAAAGTGATAGCTCTCACGATCACACTCACGACACAGCACCAGAACGGCTCATTTTACAAGCGACAGCGATTCCTAAAATCTGTACAGGTAATTATTGTACGCAAGTTCTATCATTCATTGGCTATAATTTTGCCGCTAAATAATTTACGATATGAAAGAGTTGTTATTATGGAATGGCAGTGGCACTTTCTCGATTTACCATAAATAAGTGCCTAATAATTAGTCAAGTTGCTATAAGTAACTACATAAGACAAAGCCGAAACGGACAATGCTATGAAAACGGAAGGGTCATAATTATGTGGCCTTATTTACTGCATATTTGAATTTGATAAAGCCAAGTAGTCTTCCGAACCAAAAGTAGTACAAAACATCGAATCTAAACTCAGTTTGCTAAGCAACACTATTTAAGGCAGCATGGTTTTGAAAGGACAAACCGCATACCTTGCCTATACAACTTGCGCTTCTAGACTGGTTTGATGGTCCTAGAATGGATGTGGATCTGGATTGGACATACATCTCGCTGCAATGCACCCTCATAGTGGCGGCTTATTCCATTTGGTGGGTCAGACAATATTCATACTCTACCAACCAACAACCAGGGCTCTATTCGAAACAATGTAAACTACGTTTGATTAAAACAGATATCGTAAAGAAAAGTTAACGACATTTTTAAATTTCACACGGCGGGCACATCTATCTAGCAGTATGACATAAAACAGACGAAAAAAATGCAAGAGAAAGACAATTTATTTAGGTATAAGTACTGTCTTCAATTCTTAACAACCATTTAGCATTTCTTGAGATTCACATTCCGGACCCATATGGCACTTGCAGCAATTATGATTTCAGAATAAGATATTCAAGCGGAAAGGGCGCTCGAGTTGATTTATGGCTGAACAACAATCGCAAATTAAGGCGGATTCCGTCGCGCGGACACCCGCGCTGCAGTACTTAGCCGAGACAAAGTATAAAGTAGCGCCCCCATCCACCCACTGAAAAACGTCTCTAATATTCTTTTAGAAACGGTGGCATTTACGGGCTATATTTTATCCCGAATTTGCATACGCTCCTTTTTTTCGTACCCGTCCTCTATTTTATCGGGGTGAGCATTTTTTTTCGTCCGGGGGTTAAGATACAAAAGGGTAAAGCGCGGGAGCTGGCTCCGATAATTAAATTGCATCGCAGCGTGCGTGAATAAAGTAAGAGTACGTGGAAGGTTTCGGCGGGGCGACTCCTCGCGGTGGCGCCGTTTGTTATTGTTTCACGATACATTAAATTTGACAATTAAACCTTAATCTCCTCGTAATTTCCAGTATTTGCTTTATCGTCTGCATCTGATTTTGGCGTTCACTGTCTGTGTGCTTATAAATAATTACTTAAAAATGAATATGTAAGGTAATGTAAAGTAATTTATTGGATGAAAGTCAAGCAATACACGAATGCATTAGGGTTGAGCGAATATGCAATGCACCCCCTTTCCATTCTTTCATATCGATGCAAAGCAGTGTTTAAAGTATAAATCAATGGACGTTTTGTTTCACACCGGTAGTCTCAATAAAACGATATTGTAATCGTGATTTTATACATGATCAATCGATATCTAAAATGAAGTGGTTCTACGAGCAAAAGAGAATCACGGCAGAAGAGGGGCGGCGCTCAACTGTTAGCGGTTAAAATAGCGGAATTAACTCATATGCGTCCACATAGGTCCGTATAAGTTACTCCAGTTTTTACATTTGAAATGAGATTCTAGGTATAATCACTATTCTAGGTATAGATATTTAAAATTAAATACAATAATTATTAATTAATTAAGGAGCATTAGGGCCTTTCGTGAAATATAATTTAATTACCGAGTTCCCAACTCAGAGGATTTTATATTTCCTGGCAGTTGCGACGATAATTTAACTAACAAATTAGGAGAAATCTTACCCTGCTCTAAGTCAAATTACCATAATTGCTAATCAAATGTTGTAGGAGTAGCCGCGTCGTTGCTTCGCTCTAATTACAAATTCTAATTCCCTCTCTTGTTTCACGGGCCTTTTGAATTCGTAAATTATTGCCCTTGCTTCAGGCTATCAAATGAATAATATTACATAATATCTTGCTCCAATTTAACTTTGAGGGCGCTTGTTGAACATTATACCTACGAACACTCTGAATCGGCGTGGATTTTGCCAAATCACAGGCACATCTTTTATAATTATAGGTCCTCAGCAGACTTAAGAACTGCTCCAAGAAAAATGTTCAATTTAACTAGAGACATTTACCTACTCGACACCTATTTATTTACGTCAAACACGATATACTACCAGTGAAGTAGGTAGGTATCTCTCAAATAGACTCAAAGAAATGAAAAACATCCACCCGAGACGAGCTTTAGTTAAGTATAGACGATGCTGTTAATTTCTTTGAAGTCGTACAAAGACGATTTCCTCGAAGGAAATATTTCATCAAAAACTTAATAAAATTAAAACATTTTCAGTATTCGACGTAGCGCGCGATTTTAATTCTCTCACAAGTCTACTTACGAATAACACCGGGTCCAATTAAAAGCGCGCGACAGCTTTGAAAAGCGGAATGAAGGAAAGTATAAGTAGGTGGGGAAATGTGCTCGTGTTTACGGAAACCTCCTCCGGCAAAATATTATCGCGAGACGAGCGCGATCAAATATTCAGGCGGCGCGCGGCGCGGGCGCGGGACGCGGCCAACCCTCTCTAACTTTCAAGCCCTTCCCTTTGCACGCCCTACACTAATTACGTTTAGAGTTCTTAAGCGAAATTACTTAGGCCCCTCGCCACCCGCGCCCGCCGCGACCCCCTTCCGGAAATGAGGCGCGCTGGAAAACAAGAAAGAGGAAAGCGTTATATAAGGACACCGCTGTCTTTCTGTTCCTCCTAAATCTGGACAATCTGAATGATGTTGATGTAATGATTTTTTTTCTTCATTTTCGCGAGTTCTCTGTTCATGAGCGGTTGCTAAGTGAAAAGCAATTAAAGCACGGGCGAGTGATCTCCACCCCCACCCGGGGCGGCCCTCCCGAGCCTGCTGCCCAGCGGAGAGGGAAAATTATTATAAACACGATCTTAGTGCAATAACGTAATCGAATGTCACTTTGCACGATTTATGTTTATTTTTCTAGGTGTTTTTACTAATTCAGCGTAGGTAGCTAGCGTGCCAAGAAACCTAATTTACCTAAGTCTGTTTTGAGAACTTGAAATCTTGAATAGCCTTTAAATGAGGCTACAGTTTTATAACCATGTCCTATAATCATTAATTGAGTATCAAAATAAGGAACTATTTATACGGTGACCTAGGGTTATCAAAGTCAGCTGGAAATATGAATATTCCAGTATTTAGCGGTTAATAAGGCCAGCGCCGTCAGCGGCAGCTAAATTAAACGAATTCACGACGGCCCGACCGCGCTTCCGCACCTTTTATGTGCCAGCGCAGTCTAATTTCCTAATTTTCAAATGTTGTTCAGAAACAAGACAGTGTTGGGGACTTTGATCATCCAATCGGAAGCTACCGTCAACGCAAACATCCAAGTGAGCGCGCCGTACTCGGTACTTACGCGAATGTCTTTACAACATTCCCCGGCTTAATTTATTTGAAATTTGCTAACAGGTTTTTATAGGCGTCTCGGATTTATTGGACTGTCACGACAACATGTAACTTTGATAGAAAATTAAAGAATCGGTTCTGTAATTACTTAAATGTCATTCAGGCAGCTTGTCGCCGAATTCACTCACTGTTCGTAGTAGATAAACTCCAAAACTTAACTGATTAATAAACTTTCACCGATAAAAAATTACGTTGTGAGCGAGTAGCATAGAATATATTTATTCCAGAAATCATCCCTTAGTCCTTACCTAACTGTGGGAAAAGGAATATTTTAAATGAGAAAATATTATTATTATACGAGTAGTAGGACTACAAACAGGACACGTTTTAGGTAGGTATATAATTTCAAGAATGCAATTTACATTTTAAATTTCATTCTAAAGTAATTCGCACTATACATTCTTCCATAGCTCAACGGCTTAAATTAGGCGCAGGGAAATTACAAAACAAAGGAGGGAAACTTGCGGTTGTTTAATGAGATTTAAATAATTAATGAGTGTGCAAAATTGGTTTCTTTCTTTCAGCAGCAGCGAGAGCTGAGGGTCGCGATGAAAAAACAAGCTATAATTGCGACCCCGTCGTCCTCCGCCTCCGAAATGCTTATTACGATCGAGGGGCTGCCTGCGACCATCATTTATGGGATGCATCTTATTACGACAGCAATTAAACTTTAACGCAGCTGGAAATTGAGAATATCATATCATGTTTTTAATCCCCCCGTATATAACTCTTACTCGTATTAGATGCCTAGTTCGTAAAAAAAATTAGTAAGCACTTTAGCTGCTCATAAATATAACAATTAAATCATCAAAAAAGTACATTTTTCTGATTCGGTGACGTGATAGGAGTCACGGAGCAGGGAAGACCCGAGATGATTTTTCGACAGATGGATTCCATTAAGTACATATTTCAAAGCACAACCGTTAGATGGATATCCAACTGGCGATTTCCACATGACCAATCACGAAATAGTCCGTCATAGAAACGTGAATACTACTGTGAATCGATTTTATTTTTACATAAAATGCAACATTCAGTTCATTGACTTCATTATGCCGAAATTGTACAATCGTAAAAATCTTCACGGAATATGGAAATGGAACATTTTCGTATTCAAATGGCTGTGATTGACATCTCGCCGGGCGGTCAGAGCAGCTCCCGCCGCCTTTTGTCGACCCTGGCCGCGATCCAAGCGATTGTGATCAAATCCAAAAACTATTTAAATATATTCTTTGGTTTGAAGGACTCTACGATTTCTTAACTTGGGGTAAATTAAATTCGATGTGAATTTCCGTTACAAAAATGAGAATTTTAATTAGATTTTATCACAAATAAATACTTATTTGGAAGAAACTTTCTATTGATTTTGGCAGCGGTTTCTCAGAACTTTATCCTTTGTTGTGGTGGTCAATAGGATTGCAGATAAGTCAGGAGATACAGTATCTGATCTATGAGGACGCGAGAGCAAAAGAAAAACTTAAACAGGGGCCTCATTTGGGGAGCAAAGGGAATATGTATAGGGAACGGTATAACGTTAAGGCGTTGCAACTGAGCTTTAAGCAGTTTAGTTAGTGATATAATACATTTTAATCAAATTAAAACTACTTAGGAGTACTTGAAAATTAAACTAAATCTAAAAGTACCGAAGATGCTGGCAGCATTTCCCCTTTGAATGGCGTTGCTCAAGCGTTCAGCGAGGAAGCTGCCAGCTCTTCGGTCCCTGGTGACGTCAACTACCCTCTTTGAAGTCTCTTTATGTAAAGTTAGATTTAAAGTTAATTGTGTGCACCGTTTCGTTTTGACGTTCCCTATGGAATCCCTATACAATCCTTTTGTTTCCCGAATGAGGCCCCAGACTAAGGAAGCTTGGTTAATTAAAACGTTTACTTTTTGATGTATGTCTTTTTAATGAAAAACATGCCCAATCGACTAAGCATCTAAATATATAAAACTCAAAGGTGACTGACTGATATAGTGATCTGTGAACGCACAGCCCAAACCACTGAACGGATCGGGCTGAAATTTGGCATGCAGGTAGATGATGACGTAGGCATCCGCTAAGAAAGAATTTTGGAAAATTCCCACGGGAACGGGAAAAATCGGGATTTTACTTATTAATATTTCTGCGCATACGAAGTTGCGGGGAAAAGCTAGTCTACATATTATTATATGTGCTTGATAACAGTTATAACGGGGTGGAGTCAACTTTATGACATTAATATTGTACCAAATGGAACTAGGTAGTTATTGTATAGACATAAAGTGAAATTGTGTTATCACGTAATGATCACTATCGTTAATTAAGTCCCTGCAAAATGAGTATCAATGACCATTTACAAAAGTTAAACCTGATTATTTACGTGGGATTAATATTCACATAATTATTCTGAAGAGACATTTTCTCTTTCATACATATTTATGAAATGGTACACTTCTACGAGATTTTTAGTGCTAAAAGCAGATAGATGACTAAGGATAAAAGGACGTGATCATTTTTATCGTTCCGTCAAATCACCCCACAGAGGCGGGTTAAAAATAACGAACACGGTAGGTATATTGGCATTCGAAGTGGAGATATCTCTCACACACGAGGTAACATATACACTACTAGCTTCTGCCCGCGACTTCGCCCGCGTGGAATTCGGTTATCGCGTTCCCGCGGGAACTATGCATTTTCCGGGATAAAAAGTAGCCTATGTCCTTTCCCGGGACCCCAACCATCTCCATGCCAAATTTCATCTCAATCGGTCCAGCGGTTGAAGCGTGAAGAGGTAACAGACAGACAGACAGAGTTAACTTTCGCATTTATAATATTAGTATGGATATGCTTGCAATATTCCAAGGACGTGTATGCTATTTGCAATGCGTAAGCAATTACACTATTACGCATTATTTGAACATTGCCGCCTACAAGTCAGTCGGGATCAGTACGCTAGGGTGAAGTACCACCACCACCACAGCAGCCTATTTACGACCCACTGCTGGGCACAGGCTCTCATCCCGAGGGTTTCCCCACGCGGGCTCAGTGGTGCGGACTGGAGACTTCACACCAGGGCTTGTAACCGGTTAATTAAAAAAACCCCGAAATAGCCAAATATTTAGAATTATTTTATACTCTTTATGTGGAACTCCATAGTGTATTTAGGTTATTACTTCGTATTATTTTATAGCCTTATTTAAACATGAAATAGTAAACGAAAGAACGATAAGAAAACCGGTTTATTTGTATGGGGGCAAAAACCGGTTTCAAGCCCTGCTTCACACGCATCCTAGAATTGCTTCGCAGATGCCTGCAGGCTTCCTCACGATGTTTCCCTTACCGAAAAGCTCAGTGGTAAATTAAAATAGAATTTCGCACATAAGTAAACTCAATGGTGCGAGCCCCACCCTCTGCAAGCGAGGCGGATGTCGAACCACTAGGCCACCACGGTTTAAGAGGTCCTAAGTATTACACCTACCATTGATTGGAAAAGCTCTGTGTGTGGTCAATATCCAGGCAGCGTTTCGAACCTTTATAGAGCCTGCAGCGGCAGCGATATCTATTATCGTCCCAGTCCCGCGGAGGGCATAGGCTACCTTTAATCCCGGAAAAACGCATAGTTCCCGCGGGAACGTGAAGCCCAAATTCAACGGGAGCGAAGTCGCAGGCAGAGGCTAGTTTGGAATAACTTAACTTTTTTGCTCATTTATTCATATTCATATTGTTTATTGCTTCCATGATGTTTTGCGATGTTATGTAGAGATCTTCTACTATCAAAGTCCCGCGCCTTCACATTTCAAAACGCTTCAATGTATTTTAAAAGCACCACCAACACTCTCAACACATGTGTGCGTGCTGAGACAGCCATCAACTATGCGTTGAGAGTGTTGGTGGTGCTTTTTAAATAATAATAAAAAATAAGCGTTTTGAAATGTGAAGGCGCGGGACTTTAGATAGTAGAAGATCTCTATCTACATGGGTTTGGTATGTGTTGTGTGTGGTATGTGTTACATACACCCTATTTCTTTGTAAGTTTTTCACTTTTTAAGTTTTTACATTACAAAGTGGTATATTAATTCAATCGTCATGTATTCTTTACGTGAAAAAATGATTTACATGCTCGATAATTTTTCATCTTATTTTATTTATACATAAATATACGGGATTTTTGAAGTCAGTCAGTTCTAAATGTGCAGTCCCGCGTAATGTGAAACCTAAGAGCACCCTAACAGCGGAGCGCGTCGCGTGCGCCGGCCCGCGCCGCTCCCCACACGTAGTCGATCGACAAAAAAACGCTCGGATTGTTTACCTCACTTTTTACCTTTTTTATAACTTTTATTCGTATTTTATCGCGGCGCACGCGGCGACCGCCTTTATAGAGATCTCAATGAAGCGTTATGCTCCATTGTGAACATCCAAGTCGCGGTAACTCATTTTTAATGTTAACTTAAATGTAGATAATCGGCCGACCATTCGAACAGCCCTCTCCTTTATATTTAATTTGTTGACATTGACGTGATCATTTATCAAATGTGTACACTCTTCTATCGAAAGCGCTTTTTTATACTTCGATGCTCTAATTCCGAGGGATTACATTAATGAAACGATTGTTGTTTTACCATTTGTTTTATTTTAGTCTAAAATTTGCAAATGATTCTTATTTCACATTTAAGCGATGATGAAAGTAATAAATAAAGGCAATGATTTTTTAATACTGTTGGCAGTGCCTGACAAATTAAATACACAAATTAACACAAATAATGTATACAAATTTTAAACATTAATGTTATATATGTAGTGTGTAGTTAGTAGTATGAAAGTAAAAAAAAAAACAATTATTAAGAAATCAAGGCACTGCTAGATAGAAGCCGTAAGTTTTCAAAGTACTGAAAGATGCCAATTAGATCAAATGAAACTTTACAATTTTGCTAGGAATGACCAAATATGCTTAATAATAAGTCATGATTGCCATTATTGCCAATACTGAACATAAGACTTATAAATGCCATGTATCGGAAATGCAATGGACAGATTAAATGCAGCTTCGAGTGCGAATTTACCTAAGTTTAAGTCCCACGCTTTTAGGTTGCAAGCCCGTGCCATTAGGAAGTCTTCACGGAGGCCAAATACTCGTTATATTTCTTCTCCTGAGCTTGTTGCAGCTTTTGTAGCTTTTTCAGCAGCCCCTTGCTTAATTCCTTGCCTTCGTGGTCGTGGGTAGGAAGACCCTATAACAAAAAAAAAACCTTTATGAAAACGTCTCCATTTATAATTTTGTAACTTACTTAAAATAATAGAGAACATGAATCATTAAAAATACACGACTTCCTGGCCAAGGCAAGACGGAAAACTTTAGACGAACCACGGGCGGTAATTCGTAAATCCCAAGATTGCATATTTATGGCCCTCACCTTCGGTTCGTGCCACAAACACCTCCTGCGATCTGGGATATTAACGAATTCACCGCCCTAGGTCTGTAATGTACTATTATACAGTAAAAATAGGTTCTAAAGGGCGTGCGCTTGTGTAATAAGCTGTGGTGTATGACGTCATGAATATCACGTGCTCCCCTGCCGCCCGACCGTCGCTTACCCCCAGGGAGGGTCGGGAACGAAGTTGATTGAGGGCCTAAGATGGAATGCCAGTAATCCATACTTAATATTATAAGAGTGTGTTTGTTTGCTTGTCCTTCCTTAAAGTCAAAATGACTGGACCGATTACGGCGATATTTGGTGTGGAGATAGTTTGAGAACCTGAGAATAACATAGGATACTTTTTATCTCGATATTTCAACGGGAACGGGTTTTTTACAGGTCAAACCAATTTTTTTCAACACTTCTATAACTATAACTGTCTATATGTATAGTATCATCGGGTACGCAAATTCCAAGTCTACGCGGGACGAAGTCGCGGGCATCGGCTAGTTTAACCTAATCTAAAACTGACCTTGTCGTCAAACTTCGAGTATTTGTCCGTTTCCTTCCGGAACAGGTCCCCGGGAGGGATCTTCTTGAGTTCGTCTTTGAGCCGCTGTGCTTCGGCCAGCTCCTGTTTCTTCCTCTGCTTCTCTGCTTCCACTCGCTTCTTCTCTTCTCGCTCTCGGATCAACTCCTCTTTGCTCACGAGCTTCACGACTGTGCGATCTGGGTAGAGATGAGTTGAGACTTGAGTTTGGATTAAATAAATCCATACTATATTATAAATGCAAAAGTAAACTCTGCCTGTTACCTCGAGTTGCCTTCTAACTCGAGTTAAGTTGATACAAACAAACCTGTATCAAGAGGCTAAGGGTGGGTTGATTCAAGCACAGTTGACGGACTCCTGGTCGTTAAATATGGCCGCCGAGCTGTCGTTCCATAAAGAAACGTCATTTTGTCCCATAGTAAAATATTTAACGTTAACTTTAACGGACGGTTTGAATCAACCGACCCTTTCCCAAGGTACAAGTAGGCCTCGGATGTTTTAGAGCCAGGAAATAGTAGCTAGATTGTATGACTAGAGAGCAAAATCCTATGTGAAAACCAGTATCAGCAGGGAGCAAAATCGTACTTTGCTCCCTGTTAGTGGGGCTTTTAAGCGAGGGATTTTAACGTGGAATCTTGAGGTAGCGAGGGATTCAAGCTGTCACCGAACGTTTAAATAGTTTGCTGCCGTTTTGTCTGCTGCTTTTCACTCCTCCTATGAGAAAACTAGTAGCAGCAGGGAGAAAAATCGCATTTTGAATACTCCTTTTCGAATAGGGGGAGTGGAAAATAAAGTAAATCTCACCGGGCTTGTCCTCCAGCCGCACCCCTAGCTCGGGCAGGTCGACGTCCCGCAGCGTGTCGCAGAGAGCCAGCACGGCCGTCGCCCCGGCGGCGCGCGCCGCCTCGCGCACGCGCCCGCGGAACGAGCTCAGCGCCTCCAGGTACGGCATCACCACCTCTTCTAGCTGCAACGGGATTATTCACATCTTATTGATAGTGGTCGTCCAATACATGAAGTTAGAAGGGCTGTCAATTCAGTGACTAGAATTTACGCAACGTAAACAGCACGCAGCGGCCGATACCAGCGGCGCAGTCAAGGCTATCACACAGTCTGTTCACGTGCAGTGAACATTGTGACATCACAACTCCCGAAAACCAGGACAACGAACTGCAACGCAGCAACGGCAGTTTACCCGCACCCACACTAACATGTGTTTTGTGTAATATATAAACTGTAAAATACTGGTAAATTAAATCTCCTTCCTCTTTCACTTGGACAACGGTCTGTTTCACTCGTCGCTCACCAGGATTCCTCCT
>OZ020273.1:11538342-11563401 GCA_963971205.1 Aethes cnicana | reverse complement strand
GGGACTTTAGATAGTAGAAGATCTCTAGTATTCCGCTCAGTGCTAGGTTTGTTTTTGCTCACTGAGAATAGGTATAGTTAAAAAACTGAGCAAAATTGATATGAATACTACTTAATCCATATTAATTTTGAACACTGTGAGCGATTTAACTAAACGGGTATCCAAATTGAAGTAGGAGGTTGGACATGTCGCTCGTGGTACAAGGCGGTGATAGAGTGGTGACTGTGGGGCCAATAACGTCCAAGAAGACCACAAGTGCGATGGTATGACGATACAAAAAGACTGGCGGGAACGAAGTGGATGGAAACTGCTCAAGACCGGAAAATATGGCATAAACTGAAGGAGGAGACTACATCTTGGAGGTTGAGAAAGACTAAAGAGAGAGACCTTTTTACCCGACTGCGCCATAAGGAGGGTTTTGTTTTTTACCTATTCCATAGCCTTTACTTACGGTTGGTTTTCGAAAAACTGATTCTCAGTTTTTATATATCGACATAAATAATGCTTGGAGGGCCTTTACAACCACATTCGTGTTTTTAAGGCCTTTCTTATGTAGCAGTTGCATAAACTACTATTAATATTTCGCTGGTATTAATATACTTACTATGTTTATGCTATTAAAATCCTATGTAATCCAAAGGATTAACAGACACTAGCCTAGCAAATCTAAATACAGATTTAAAAGGAAACGCCTGGCCTCTATGTAACGGCAAATTAGGGATGTAACATTAATGGATGTATATCTTTCAAAATTTTATTCGCCCCACCCATCTGCTAATAGCTATTTAACTGATCGCAGATAGAAAAATAAGACGAAAAAAATGGTATTAATATTTCCTAGAATGCCCGTAACGCATCATGTCTCTGTACCTTCGTTTCCGGCTCTATCAGTAAAAAGGTCACGTTAGAATATGTCTCCATTTGAATGAAGTAAGACGCAATACGAAGACTGATTGCATCGAATTACTGACGTCACATGTAACAGTACGGAATTATACGCATTTCACCACGTGGGCGCATGGCGCCGGCGCGTCACGGGCCCGTCTGTGTATTGAACTCGGTCATTAATTAAACATTTCACCTTCATGCATTCGCTTAAGGTTCCCGATAAATGCGCAATAAGAACACGCAGCGCAGTTGAACCAACAATGGGTTGATTTTACGCTACGATGACATCGTGACCCCACCGGCTGGACTTTTCGGTGTCCACGAGCTATTCTCATGTTATTTTTAGTTTCCTCTCAGATTAGAACTTATTTAACTGTTTCGATGACACGTCGAAAATCAGAAACAGAAGTAAACACACGCCGACGCCGAGTCGCATCGCGAGTTTCAACCTTATGCTACCTATGTAAGGTCCAGTCTATTCGCCAAAATCGTTGCACGTTTGCCGCCGACGTTTCCTTAAAAGTTGAAATTTAAATTGATAGTTTTGGTTTTAACAGAGACGAGGTAATTAAAAGCTCTATATCCAGCGGTGCTTAAAATTTTCATACAGGCTACCGGGCGTACGGTGATTTGTTTGAAGGTTGTCATTCTAGGATTACCTTGATTTTTTTATAGTTTTAATTTTAGATATTTGATTCGTCACATATACCTATAGGATATTTTTGTAGCTAGAATATTTTACATACATAAATTATCACCATTCCTAAATTTCTACCATTCCTAAATTTCTACTTAGAATAGATAAACGAAACTTGAGAATAGAGCTCATACTTAACGCATGCCTATAAAAAATGGTAGTTTAGGGAACTGCTACATAATAAAGGGTCTTAAAACAAGACTGTTTTATGAAACTCACCAGATCACACAATACCACACAACTATATCTACTGGCATCGACGGACACTGTTCGTCGAAGATCACGAAGATGATCTACATTTGAACGTGATTAATTCATAGTATTCGATGTAGTAAAGTGAATCTTACTCCATTTACACGGATAGGAAATTGGTTTTGACAGAACTTTGTGTCATAACGCATGTTATGATTTTTAATATGGGTTTTAGATAAAAATCTCAAGTCCTTCGGCGCAGTTGGCGAGGTCGCGAACCAAGTCAACCGGGTGCATCCGGGTCACCAAAGGTTAAATACTTAGTATTATTTATGAAGATCAATACCGACTTGCTTATGTTACTCTCGCAGATATTCTGGAGACTCGCTACCGTCGGAGGTGCAGTCGCTGGGCCGCAACGTGCAGCGCGAAACGAAGAAGAAAAACGTCGAACAGTTTGATGATGACCTGCCGCTGCCGCCAGAATAGTACTACAGATTACTAAGATTGTGTATGTAGTTTTTTTAACACTCTTATTATAGCATTTTTCAAGATGACATCGTTTTCTTACATGAGAATGTTGTGTTGTGTTCATTTGGCTAGGTATTAATAAAAAAAAATAAAAAACTTACAAAAATATATTTATAAATATTTAACAACTCATACAGATTCTCATTTAGTGGACTAGAAAGTACAACAATGTTTAATTTAAACAACCATTATTTGTCGATCCAAGCGACTATTCATCGCGACCGATTCAAGTAGTTACTCCTAAATACTTGTATCATTACAATAAAAGAGTAAAATCTGTATCCATGTCGCTCCGACTTGGAATGCCAACAAAGACGTCTATTAACTATAAATTCATTCGTCGAACTTGCACTTGAAACACAAATTGTGTCGAAGCAGACAGTACTAGCGCGTTCTACACAAAACATCCGGCCGATTTTTTACGGCGACAGTTGAATGCATACAATTAGGCTGCATGAGAAATTAGTTTAAATTAAAATAGGTACATTAAATAATAGAATATCTTAACATTTTCCTAAAGTTCGTAAAGCGTATTCGCTGACGCGAAAACCACAAAATAACATCGTGTGGTATCTGGAGATTGCATAGGGAAATGCAGTCTGCTACCAGAATTTTCACTAACCTATAATATTCACAATTTGGAAGCGTCGCAAGAGCAATCGCTTCGGTCTTAATTCTAGCTTAATTTCAAAACGCAAAATCACGCGAGTATAAATACTTTCAATTATATACATCGTTGGTTCACTGAAGTCACTATCTTTCACTGTTCACTATGAGATAGAGAGGTCACTGTTTATTGATCTCGACGTCACTTCACTATTCGGGGTAACTCCGGTGAAGACAAAACGAATCCTCAACCTTTCCCTTGATGACTCCAGGCCTGTCTAACTTTAGATCACAAATCAGCTCACCACTTTATCATAATGATCTATATGCCTTTAGTGTAAGATTTTATTAACTTTTTTCCTGCCCATTGTTCTGGTATTTCCATTTTTGCAGACAGACGAAATTAGTGTAGGGATCGAGACGTCCTCTTAGGTTGCTTAATGGCCGTCGTCTAAAATGGATGTTGACGTTTATTTAGCTTCCCCAATTTATTTTCACCGTACACTGTTGACCACGTTTGTCATTGGCGATATTGTCTTTTTAATAAAGACAGAAGCCATCATTTGAAAAGAAGACGTTTGCTTAGCTTCAGTCTTACACTAGAAACAGTCTCTGGCTGTTTTTAAAGTTTGAAGTTGCACTATTGAGTCGAGCGGGTCGCTGCACCGGATGGGACATCTTGTTCACTATGAGATGGTGACCGTGAAGGGGTGGTCTATGTGTCCGTATTGGATGGCAAGCAACGTGTCGAGCACGCGGCGGTACACCGGCTGCGCCTGTTGCATCGTCGGCAGGTGGATGTTGTCGTCGAGGAAGCCTATGCGGCTGATCGGGCTTATCACGGCGGCCGTGCCCGCACCGAACATCTCCAGCAACTAAATAGAACAAGTTCTTTATTAGCATTTCACATACGTACATAAAACTTAAGCCTGGGGAAAGTGGAAGGAGACCCCAGAACGCCACCTATGCATGTTCTCCTAAACTTCCTTCACATTCATCCCAAATAGAATTAGCATCCTCCATTTCCAGACACTTCGTATAGAGGCATACTATTGCCCCTAGCCTTGGATTGGAACAGTCGAAACTACGTGGCTTTTGGCTAAACATCTTTTATTATGTATCCAAGCAACATATGCGAAATACAGATTTTTTACTATGATGATAGTGGAATTTCATTTTATTAATGTTTGGGGGTGAAGGCTGTGATTTCCACTATTATGCTGAAGAATCATATTTGTGTGGAAATTATTATGCATTTGCTAAGATGTATTTTATGTCTTTAGTACCCCATAGCTGCCACTATGGTCCAAAATCCATATTTGGCCCCCGTTCCTACATTGGAGACATGCACTGACAAACTTTTAGCCATTTAGCGATGGCATCTTACTCCATATTTTAAATTGATTCACTCCTCCCCAAGGTCCGCCTAAGATTATCCAAAACCATCCTCTATTCCTTTCCTATTCATTTTAGGTGACAGTGAAAACAACTTACCCGTCCTTGTTTATTTAAATTGATGACTTGTTCCATGGTGATGGTTTCCTCCTTGACCGTGAGCTCCTCCCACTGGCTGGCCAGCTCCAAGATCGAGCGCCGCGTGACGCCCGGTAAGATCAGACCGTTCAGGGGCGGCGTGCACAGCTGTTTATCTGGAATATACGATGATTCATTAGAAAGTTGAACTTTCGAGCATCACAATGCATATTTATATTGAAAATTGGTGAATCAACTTTTAAGGCGCCTGTAGCCGTCGATGACCTTGAGCGTTTTGAGCCCGATCTTCTCAATAATACACGCGCCAAATACGCTAACGTAAATTACAACGATAGCAATGGTTAATTTCGCCCGCTGTCTTAAGTCTACCGTGGCCCAGCGGTCCAAATTCATCATGACGTAGATGAGAGCGCAAGAGGGGCGCGGGTTCAAATCACCGCTTATAATAACTTTTTGTATATTTTTTTTATGAATTGAATACTTTTTTAAATAATTTACATGCTGAACATGGTACTAGTGATATTTAGATATTTTTAATGTTTTTTCGTATCAAAGTCGTAGTTTAAGAATATGCAATGCAATTAGGCATTATGCGTATGTAGGGTAAAACCCCGATAAATGACTACATTCATAATAAAGTTCAAACAGCAGGAAAACTGGCCTGTCTGGAAAAAAAAAATGTTCATGGTTTTATTAATTATAATCATGATTTTTTAATGTCAAATATTCTTGAATAAAGTCATTGTTAAAATCCGATCATTCTGTACAATCTAAATATATATTCTGTACATCTAAATATATAAAACTCAAAGGTGACTGACTGACTGACATAGTGATCTATCAACGCACAGCCCAAACCACTGGACGGATCTGGCTGAAATTTGGCATGCAGGTAGATGTTATGACGTAGGCATCCGCTAAGAAAGGATTTCCCGAAATTCCCACGGAAACGGGAAAAAACGGGGTTTTTCATTTTAATATTTCTGCGCATACGAAGTTGTGGGGAAAAGCTAGTCTAAATATATAAAACAAAGGTGACTGACTGACTGACATAGTGATCTATCAACGCACAGCCCAAACCACTGGACGGATCTGGCTGAAATTTGGCATGCAGGTAGATGTTATGACGTAGGCATCCGCTAAGAAAGGATTTCCCGAAATTCCCACGGAAACGGGAAAAAACGGGGTTTTTCATTTTAATATTTCTGCGCATACGAAGTTGTGGGGAAAAGCTAGTCTAAATATATAAAACTCAAAGGTGACTGACTGACTGACTGACATAGTGATTTAGCAACGCACAGCCCAAACCACTGGACGGATCGGGATGAAATTTGGCATGCAGGTTCCTTAGGGAACGTATGGGAGCGCTAAGAGAGGATTTCCCGAATTTCCCACGGGAACGGGAAAAAACGGGATCTTTCATTTTAATATTTCTGCGCATACGAAGTTGCGGGGAATAGTACAATATTGCAGAGGCCGCCAAGTAGCGCATTGCCGGACGATTCTATTAGTACGAGTCCGGCAATCGCAATTGCGGCCGACGTATATATAATGCTTTTCTCAAACAGCGAGGAAATACGTAAGGTCAGTCGGGGCAAGTGCGCCAGGATGGGGTAAGTGCGCCTAACATAAATATATCGAAACCTATAAATATTACTCAACTAGTAGTTGGCTGTTTACAAGGCATAGGGCCGAATTAAATTTAGGCGCACTCACCCCACATCAGTATTTACTACTTCCATGATTGGATGATTTGGCCATGGAAGTTGTACTTATTACCTCCATGGATTTGTCAGTTTCGGGGTAAGTGCGCCTAACATAAATATATCGAAACCTATAAATATTACTCAACTAGTAGTTGGCTGTTTACAAGGCATAGGGGCGAAATAAATTTAGGCGCACTTACACCACATCAGTATTTACTACTTCCATGATCGTGGATGATTTGGCCATGGAAGTTGTACTCATTACCTCCATTGATTTGTCAGTTGCTCTACAGAGGTGTCTCAAATAGCAAGCGAATTTAAAAAAAACACACACGACAATAATGTTTTTGCTGGCCAAGGCCGGCAATGGACAGCCTGGCGTCTTCTTTTTTTGAAAGTAACACGAACATTACCGAGCATGTTTGAGAAAAAGCTAGTTACTATAAAAACATCAATTCAGATTCCTTTTCTAAGTTGGTGGACGCGAATTGGTCCATAGGTGGACGCAATCTGGATTAAGTGGACGCAAACTGGGTAAATTTGCCTATTTGTGTCGTTTTTTTGAAAACTACCAGATGTTTCGACCAAAACTATAAGTTATATTGAAAAGGACTATATCATCAATACATTACATCCCTTTTATAATCAAAATTTCAATTAGAACATTTTTATTTTCACCTTCAAACTTGCCAACTCCAGTAAGTGGACGCAAACAGGCGAAGCGACCCTACTTTTCAGCGACTTTCTTGAGGTAATAAGCGGTTCGCCCTTGTCGCTTTCGTATCAACTTTATAGAGCAGTGTGATCTTCTCCCCTTTTTATTACCCATTTTAACACTAGGTAACAATAACAATATTATAACAAGAACACTATTACGGAGTAACAAAACAAACTTAACAAATAAGTATCTATAACAACAATAAAATGCAAATCCTCGAGACAAATCACTCCACTCGACTTACTCTCTCGCTAGTTACTCACTCGCTATTCACTCATTTCCGAGTGCCGGCCGGCAGGCTGTGCGTCCTCTGATCGAGTTCGGGATACCTACCTAGCTGGCAACAGCGCGCGCGACCGCGAGGTATACAACACGAGTGCCGAAACTCGCAACGTCGCCTTGTTCTCAACCACAACTTTATGTTTAATGCAATGAATTTATAGAAAAATAACACTACTTCAAATCCAATATAAAAGTCAAATTTATGAAACGAACTTTTATCCTTCTTTCTTTAGTAATCATGATAGTTTAGATATTTTTTAATCAATAAATAAAAATATTTAAAAATATAAAAAACGCCGCATAATTCAACAAAACGCCTACCATAATAAGCGCAGCAAATGTGTGTTGTGATACTTGTGATTATACACTAAGGAAGACATAGGTTTTTCGTCTAAAAGCTATTTATCATATAAGTTAGAAGGTCAAGCCCTAGATAAAATTCTGAAAAGTACTTGCAAAAAATTTGTCAACGTAGATTTTTTCCTAAGCGGAAATAAATGGTTACATATAGGAGGATTAAGGATTTCTTAAATGACATCCATAGTACAAATCATTACATATAAGACGATATAAAATACCAGAAACACTAATTGACTATATTTGTGTTCCATATTCGTAAACTTTGCAGATGACAACTTGTTACAATTATAGAAAAATGGTTACAAAAACACCTCGAATTTGCATTTTTGCCTCACTACTCACCTTAATTGCCCTCGCTTCTTCAATTGTCTGTTTATTCGACAACCGAAATAAATCGGTTTTTCATTAGCTGTTTTCTTGGCTATGAGGTATCAAGATGTGATGTCGCTGTCGGTTGTCATTTTAAGGGACAACAAGCAATCGTGATTTCTTTGTATTCATCGAAGAGGCTTATGGAAAAGCACTTTATCTACATTCATATCATAAACTCTCTATGATGCGTTCAAAAATCGGTAGTAATGACAGTGAGTTCTGTCAAAGCCAATTTCTTATCTGTGGTGATACAGTAAAATTCATTTTACAAAATCGAAATCGATGCTGTAATGACGTTCAAATTTCGAACATCTTCCAACAGCAATGCCCGCCTATCTTCTTCAGTCAGACAGAACGAAAGTTTGTTCCAAATTCAAATGTCGGCTCTATTAAGTCTATGCTTTTGGAAAATCGAATGTGAGTGACGTATTCGAATCGCCGCCATTGTGGACCAATTATGGAGCATCTTAGAGGATTTATAAAATGAGTGTAGATAAATTTGTGTATGCAACTGTACATAATTAGGCCTTAAAACACTCGTGCGATATTATAATGAAACTCGCCTAGCGGCTTGTTTTATAAAACCCCACTCGTGTTTTACGGACCTTTATTATATAACAGTCACATAAACTAGTATTAAATAATACACAAGGTTCAGTCCGATCCATGTTAGACTGATGAAACTCAACAGTTTTTACATCAGGCACCGGCGGCCGGTCACGTACACGTTATCTGGAGTTACTGCCCCCTGGGCCTGTTTACATCACACGTTCATAACAAAATATACTCTAAATATAAAAGTGCACTTTCATATCGCCCGTAAAGTAAGCTGCGCCGGTGAACATCGCACACGTTTATCTGATAAATGAGCAATATTTAAAAATACGAACATCTACCATGATTCTCTTGCGTGGAAGTAAGAAACGGAAGTCGATATCAAATAAAAGATAAGCAAGTTTTAATAGGATTCTGTATCTGTCAACACAGCTTTAGCTTTATGTTAATGAAAATTGTTAGACACAAATTTTACTTCTATTCAAGTATACATTTTTTTAATCGACATATTGCTCAGACTGTCCAAGCTCGAATTTAGCACCACACGTATATATATTTTATTAATGACATAATTTGGATGGAAAACATTGAACGTAAATAGGGCCTATATTCTCAATGCCGATAACAAACCAGTATGTACCGGTCATAGGTCCCCGAGTGAACCGCGACCGGATAGTTAAACAATATCGGTCACGCGGCAAAGAAATGGTTATTCCATGTAATTCTAGCGTTATATTAGCAAAGAAGATAAGATAACAACACATATCAGAATTAAGGAGATTACTAATTAACACTGCGAAAACACGTGAGCCATTAGAATGCTGGTCTTGTATTAATAATTGTGAAATTATAAAAGAAACACGCAAATAATTGTTGATAAATAAATCGATAACGAGGAAACAGTCGCAAATTCGGCCTAGTTTTGCAATATGAAAAAAGGTCATAGTCCAAGTATTAATATTACCATGACTGTCAAAATTGTATAGTGATTAGTGCAGAAGATTAAATACTAATCGAAAATCAAAACCGACCAAGTGCGTGTCGGGCCACGCGCAATGTATAGGGTTCCGAAGTTGACGATGCCCTTAGTACCTTTCTAAGACTGCATCTTAGCTAGGCTGCGGTATGTCGTGCCCGTCTGACAACGCCGCTGCCGCTCAGTATGTATAATGGAAACTAAGCATCTCCGAGAAATAGTACGGACAGTCGGACGGACGGACATGGCGAAACTATAAGGGTTCCTTGTAGACTTCAGAACCCTAAAAACAACACGGCTTAAGGTTAACACGTCAGTCTTGGTGACCTAGAGTCGCCAAGAAACTCCTTTTTCCATACAAACGTACATAGTTACGTTTTCTTTCGCAAGCCACTTATCAGATTGGCATCAAATTTTACAAGTAATAGCGGAGCAGAGATGTTGGTGTCTAAATTACATTTTGGTTGCAATAAATTGAATAAAAAAGAAACGAGGACTATATTTGTATCTTCCATACAAAGTTTAAAATTCAGTTTTTTGATTGTAACTTAATTGCGTATTATTTTACCGCGACTTGTACTAGTTTTGGATACTCATATTCATATTCATATTCATTTATTGAAGCATCCATGGTATTACATAGTAGGTAGGTACAGATGGGACAAGACCTTATAGTACAGGCATGGACCCTGCTAGGGCGGAGCAATACTTAAGACTACACTTAAAACCTAATCCTGTACATATTACTCAAAAACATAAAACAAAAGAAAAAACTCATTAGTAAACAATTTTAAAATGAATATTCGTGTATGTCATTAAACAATTTTAAAATAAATATATATTCCTGCATTATACTTATTATTTTACATTATTTTATAATTGATTTATAAATTCGTCAAGGGTATAAAAACAGTTCAATATTAAATATGTCCTTAATGTTTTAACAAAAACAATGTACTTTTCCACCGCTAGTATATCTTTTGGCAAATTATTATAAATTTTGATCGACATGGCATATGGTCCCTTGGCGAACATTTTAAGTTTGACTGCCGTGGTTAGTTGAAGTTTATTCTCGTGTCGCTGATTGCGGGTTCCTTTGTAAACGTTTTGAGCTAGAGTATACAGATCCGGGTGCTTTCTCACGAACTTGCATGTTTCAAGGATATATAAGGAGGTTAACGTTAGGATGTTTAAATTAATGAAGTGAGGCCTGCAAGTTTCGTCATTTTGTTATTACTTAAAATCCTTATACACCTTTTTTGTAACGAAAATAGATTCGGAATATTTGTCCTATTACCCCAAAGAATGATTCCGTATTGAAGCCATGCTTGGACAAACGCATGATATGCACTAAGTGCTGTTTTTATATCTGTATTCCTTTTTAACTCTCTTAGGGCATACGCAAATCCGGATAATTTTGAAGCTATTTTATTCACGTGGCATTTCCAATTTAAATGCTCGTCTATTTGTAAGCCGAGTAGGGAGCACGACTCGACTTGTTCCAACTTTGTGCCGTCGTCATACCCATAATAGGGATGACGACAGGGTGAAGAAATCGAAATTCTAATCAGTCCGTCAGTCAGGTAATAAAAAAATATTAGACACGTATTTTTTTGTTTTATCAAATTAACAAAGAATGACTAAGTTAAAACGCATTAAAATTGGAGAGTGGGGGCTAACTACGTCACCGTTAGGTATAAATCGTACCTAACCGTGACGTCACGCGACATTTCAACTCATTATATCTCCGTATAAGTTTGATTACGTGAAAAAAAAAATACGTGTCCAATACTTTTCAATAATCTTCCTGATAGACTAAGGAAAAAAAAATTGTCGTCATTCCTATGCTGTTTTTTATTGTATCAAAGTCCGAGTCAATATGTTTAGTCATTTGGGAATAAAACCGAACCTACTCCTATGTTTATATGAAAAGTTGATAAACGCCTTGTTTACCGGCGACTCTCAAGGCAATGTTAAGGCCATCTATGATAAAAAAATCCTTACTGCTTTCTTTGATAGATAGATTTGATAGATATGAATAAATTTTGATTTGATTTGATTTGAGAGTTCCAGTGTCAATCACTGGAGCCCTGTCTATGACAGGTGTAGTTTCCGTAGTACTTACACGAGTAAAAAGGATAGCGATATGAGTAGCGCGGCGCGGCAGCATCGCTACAAAAAGTCGTCGTGGGTGAGGGCCCTTAGACCCACTTACAGCCAGGGGCCCACTTAGGCCCGGCCGTCCAAATACAGTTGGAACCGATTTTTATAATTCCGAATCGGAAATTCCGAACGCATACCCTCCATACAAAATGTATAGACGGCCACATACACGCAGTAGTTTTCGAAACGGAATTCCGACTGTAAGTGGCCAGCCTTACTGCGACTATTTTGTACGAGAACCTGGAAGGCGTTGTATACTATATTATAGTTACCTCCGTGCTCATTGATGTAGACCATGAAAATGTTCATGGCTCCCACTTCAGTGAGCTGGTGATCGGGTCCGAAGAGCCACAGGACCTGGTGGTGGCCGCGTTGCGCAGCCCTCGTCGTGGCCTCTACAAATAAAATATACACCAATCAATATACAACTGACTGCCGATGACAACGTTCACCCGAAACTAGTGGTCGTAGAAAATCAAAATTTGGCTTGCAGACTTCTTGTGAAGTGTAGGGGAGCACTAAGGCACTGGTCCCACCGCGAGCGAGTAAACTATGAGCTATCGGCTATAGAAACGAACAAAAGATAAGCACTACCGTGTAAATAAAAGAGACACGGCGATGTTTATAGTTACTCGCCCAGCGGTGAACTATCAATATCGCCGTGTCTCTTTTATTTACACGGGAGTGCTTATCTTTTGTTCGTTTTTATAGCCGATAGCTCATAGTTTACTCGCTCGCGGTGGGATTCCTACGGGTAAGGGAAAAAATGGATTTTACATGTTAATGTTCATGCGCATACGAAGTTTCGGCTAGTCTTCTATAGTATATCTTCTACCTATGATAAAGGAGTGATTTAAATCAAGAAAGAGACATGAAATTTTATGTACAATATCTTTCTTTCTGACTGTATGTTTGTTAGAGTTACTATCCGGAACTACTAAACCATATAAGCATTGTTTGATTAAAATGAGATCTCGGAGAGAAAGGCGTCATTTTTATATTTCACGCGGACGAAGTCGCAGAGCATAAATACTTTATTCAATAAATCCTAATCAACAACTCATTCCAAACCAGTTACAACCGGATAGTGCACCGGATCGAGTAAACATCTCCTATCTTGTCTCATATTGATAACGTAATTGAGATCGTAAAATATACTGCAAAAACACGCCGTCGTGGGTGTAGCTGCATATTCCCATTCAGAATATCATTTTTCCAACGGTTTTATTAAGTCATCGTGTACTTAGTAAATAGGTACTAACACACAAGCTATGTAAACAAATCTTGCAAGATAAGTTTCAACCACTTCAACTTATCATGATGAAACATGGAAAATATATGAAGATTGAATTTATGCAATTATTATTTGACCCGGTGAACTTCGTATCATCCGAAGGCGATTTCCATGCTTTTTTTAGCGGTTCCTTTTGATTTTTCCAGATTTTTTTTCTGTCTAAACCTTGCATGATTCATAGGGAATAAAACAATAAAAAAGCAAGCTTATAAGACAATTCAGTATGGCCATGTTAAATCTTAAGGCGTCGTTGATCGGGTCGCCAAGAAATGGTTAAGGGAGGCGATGGCTGAGATACGCGTCACGCTCGTGAACGGGTGCTGTCTGTGGGGTCCGGTCTGTTCATGCTTGCAAGGACGTTTAAAAATAATCATTAGCTTTAAATATATTACTAAGTCAAACATTTTAAGCGAGAGACCTCATCATGTTCTTATTGACATGTATTAATGAACTCTTTTATACATGATGTATTTCATTATTTATTGACATTTTGAGACTGTCGACATCTAAGGAATTTATATTTATTTGACAATGGAGGCCATCTCCATGTCTTTTTTTTCTAGACCCTTGGAGACTATACATCTCTAAGATCTTAGATTTATGTTTAAGTTAGGGACTATATATCCCTTCAATATAATTTTAGTACATACCTATATGTATATTTTATACGTGTAATGTAAATGTAAATTTTGTAACTATGTGGAAATTTTGAAAAAAGGCCTTCTGCTTGACTTTGTTGCGGCGCTTCTTCTCAAGCAATAGGTCTAGGAAGCGCTGGTAAATTCTTTTTGACGTGTATAAGTGCCCCTATGTGGCCAATTTGCTGAATAAATGATTGAATTTGAAACTTAAACAACATATCTCGATTTAAAAACAGTTGTGATGCTGATGTCAACTGCTGTGTAAGAATAGTATTTTTTCCTTGAGCTACACCTCCAAACTACGCATTGACCTATAATAACATATGGACGAACAGTGCCTAACAGAATATGTCAAAATATATGGAACAAACTGACATTAGAAAAATACGTTCCAATATGCTAATAACGCCTCTTTATAATATGTGTCAAAATAAATATTTTATACAAAAGTAAACCTAACACTATTAGACTTAAGTGTCAAATTTACTGAGCGCCAAACGGGTGCACGGATTGTTCGGGCATCCGTTTTGACGGTCCATTTTTCTTCAGCTGATTGTGAATCCTTACTTATAATAGATCAATGAAACTACGTCAATGTTATCATTAAAGATTTAAATAAAAGAACGATAAGCGGATCCTTATCTTTGGTTCACTTGCACCAAACAATACGTATAAACAGAGTTCAAAACATGTTAACGTCAGATTTACGTCATATTCATACGAGTAATTTACGACATTTTATGTAGATCGTTAGCAACAGACAAATCAAACCAGTTTGTAATGAAATCAGAAACGAAGCTAAATTCACACAATGTTTTGATATTATATTACTGTTAAGTATGACGGTTTTGCATTGGCAGCCTCTACTTCAGGATTTTACATAATTTTATGTCTTAACTCATTCCAATATTTACGTAATCAGTTTCAAAATTGTTGAATTTCTTCTCACATAAAATAAAATGAGTGTTTAAGCCTAGAGATCACTTGCAGGTGCAAGTGACGCTGACTAGGTAGTCAGCGTTAGAAAGTCTTAGCGCTCGTAACTTGAAATAGGACATCCATTTTTCCGAATAGCTCAACAAACGATATGATACATATCTTGCTAAATAGGTTGTTGATCGTTGCAAGTTGTTGATGCAAGTGATCACAAGAGAAACTATACGACACATCGGTAAACTTATCTTACCTATAGTCGGGCCGTAGTTGGAGCCGACTTTTCTATTGCCAACACCTCCGGGGAAGGCTCGGACGACATTGGGGTCCGCAAATATTGAGACTGCTCCGTCACTGCTCGTCTTGTAGTACGCACTGACGGGGCTAAGAACGACGAAGAGCAGCGCGGACTCTGGCGCCATCACGCCGAATGTAGCCTGTCCGAATAAACGAGAAGAAAAAATAAATTTTCAGTTAGTACACCTCCAGTCACCAGTACTATTTCCTGTATTAAATGTATGGCTACAACATTAGTTCTTTGCAGTAAGGGTGGTTCGTGCTTTTGTAACTGCTACGGTGAGAGGTTAAAATAAAACTAAATATATACTGTTATAATTTTGAAGGAAGACTGACGAAGAAGTTGTTTAATCTACAGATATCATGCAACAGTGCACTTATTTATTTGATATGTAAAAGGCAGAACAGAACCATTTGTTTCGCAAGGCGTGAATGTGATTATCCATCAGAATTTTATATGATGTAACCAAGGAAAATTAGCAGGGCTTTAGTAATTCATATGCTGAAGTACTAAGGTCTTTAACTTCAGAAACTCTTTTTCTCTTGCAGGTTATCCTGCTATCTAATTTTTACGAAACCTTTGCGTGCAAAGAACAACTTTTAAGAAGCTAACATGACTACCATGGTTCACCGGATAACTCTGACTCTACTCTCTCTCTCTCTCTATGGTCGGTCCTTCTAGTCTGAAGATCGTGGTCATGGTGGGATGAAAGTCTGGAACAGATGAACTGTCTCCATCGGCTCCTGTCGGTCGCTATGCTAGCGACAGTGTAAAATGCTCACTCTACTAGTCCATGAGAAAGTTGGGCGGCGATTTAATGACTCGCGGTTGTCTATTTTCATATTTTATTATATAAGGTTTAAATATTTCGTTGGAAGTTTAAGTACACTCCTGTTTGGACTACACAGTTGAATCAATATTATTTGCAGACCTTGGATAAAAAAATATAATCAACATTTACGTCATCTTAATATTTACTCAAATGTATAAATTGCAAATATGGCGGTGTTTGTCACGGGCACTATTGTTTTGAAATCATTATTTCAGAAAGCAAGCAGTCGTGCCCATTTTATTTCATGATCATGATGCAATTTTTATGATTAAGTAATAAAACATTATCTCACTAGCATACGTACACAAATAACATGTAAAGGAGATAGTAGTCTCTTCAAATCATTTACATGTAAATAAAGTAACACAATAAGGTTTTGTATAGATTGTGGCAGATAGTTGTTTTGTAGTTTTCGGAGGAGATAAAACAGCTTCTGACTAATCACTGCTGGGGCTATATTCGAAGTCTTAAATAGGGATCTCACTATTCCCTATACAATCGCTCACGCGTCAAGTTGCACTTTAAATCTAGCTGCTTAAATTTCACGCGACGCGAGAGCGATCCTATAGGGAAGAGGGATCCCTATTTTAAGACCTCGAATATAGCCCCTGCATTAATTAAATTGTACAGACCAATGGCATTTTGGTAACGGTGAATAATTTGATCCGATGTAAAAAGAAAACTTTTAAAATCGTTTAATTATTTTCTATTAGCGTACAAACCATTTGCAAAAGTATTGCGATATGCTCGGTCTGGTATTACCAATTTACCACATTTTGGAGCCTCGTGTTCTGATATCAGAGAGAATTTACAGATAATTATTATTTGCTCTACTTATCAGCTGTATCACAGCTTTGCTTTTAATGTGGCATGTATGAACAGTGTACAGTACAGATAAACTTCCGAAAAATACGTATCGGTTTATGCGTCTACTGAATGATTCATTAATAGGCAGCGAGTAAATATCTTCTAAGACTTTAAAATGTTCTTACCTCGGTTCCAATTAGGGTTGGTCGGATGTACAGCGTGGAGGTTTCAGAATGCGGAACCCACTCTTGGTCTATTTGAATAAGTCTTTTGATGCATTGAACTAGCTCGTCGCCGTCGAAGATCGGCAGGCCGGAGCGGTGTGCCGCGAGGTTCATCCTCTTCATATTCAAGTCTGGTCGGAACAACCGAATTTTGTCGTCAACCCCACGGTACGCTTTCATTCCTTCAAACAGCTGCAAAACCAATTTCCAAGTTTAGGTATCTTGCCACATTCTCCTTACCCCCATTCTAGATCTAAATTAACTGATAAAGCTATTTGTTTACATTGGAACTGCGTTGATTTGATATGCGTAAGTGCGTTAGTGCGTTGTTTTTGTTCTGGAAGGGAGTCGAAGTAAACATGTGCCAACGTACTTGTATCGCGTAGTGCAGGGCTTTCGCCGCGGGATGGATGCTGAGGTTTTCGAACGGCGTGATTTCCGGCTTCTGCCAGCCGCCGAGTTGCGCATGGTAATTGATTTTGAGCATGTGATCCGTGAAGTATTTGCCGAAACCGAGATCTTTTGCGTCCGGTTTCGGCTGTAACTGATACGGTGCTGCTAATTTCACTTGCATGTCCTCATACTGAAAAAAAAAAACACATAAATCAGTGCATGTTTTCGATTAACTGCACAGTTAAGTTTGTCGCCTTGATGGCTACAATGTAGGACCTAACCTACCTAATGTAAATATTGTGGGCGCTGAATGACGTAAGATGCGAGTTTTGTGACATGGTTTACTCGGAAATAAATCATTCAACTTCTGACTGATAGCAGAAGCATTGCAGGATGACTTGGAACTAAAATGAAGTTTCCTGACACAAACGTGATAAAGGTTCAAGATAATATTTAAAAGATTTCATCCAAGTCAGAAATGATTTTTGAAAGTTATTAGAGAACGAAATTAAGTTGATAAATAAAAAGTTCGTTTGTTTTAAAAATCGCTAAGTAAGTATGAGTTTATAATTAGAGAGATGCATTTTAGCTAATATTTTTCTTTCCGTATGCATAGCTATAGCAACTTAAATTGTAAGTACTAATCCTATAATCTGAGCCCGCCCACCTAGTTCGTATTATTTATTCTACTATTAGTTTTCCCTATTGTCTGTAACTACATAAGTAATTTTTTTTTTTTTATTTTTTTTTTTATATTATAATAAAGTAAGTAGTATTATAGTAAAGTTTTTAAGTAATTATAATATGAATATCACTAGAAAGGGAGAGAATTCTAGCTCCCAAGATACAGGCTTTGCCTAGTTTGGGAGTTTAGAAACCTGTACTTAATTTCTGTACTATATACGCACATTTCGCAATAATAAATATATATATATATATATATATATGTATGTAATATTAGTGATAGATCAAAACTCCATGGTCTCCAAGACCCAGGCCTTGCCTATCTTGGAGACGAGAACTTATAAATATAATTAAGCTAACTTAAGTATAAATTCCAAACTGTATTTTTTTGTGTGCAATAAAAACTTTTACTATTTATTTATTATTTAATATAATTTTGCATATCGCATATGGAGAAATTAGCTAAACAATCAAATGGCAATTGAAACTCTTCAAATATTTAATCAATTCCAAATAGATAACAATATATGTATGTATAGTAATAGTATCAACTATCACAAAATTGTCAATTGCGGAGTGGGGTAGCAATCAAAATGCGTAGATAAAAGGGAGTAAATAAGGTAATTATGTTGAGATAAGAATGTTATTTGACGAAATTTTTCCTCGAATGATTCTATGCTTGTTGCAGTTACCTTGAAGGAGTTTTCGGGCTCTCCGTGTGGGCAGGGCTCGTCGTAGCTATTGGGTGTTGTGTACTCGGGCGCTGCGGCGCTTTCATCCAACTCTTTGTACCGTAGCGACGAACTGCAACGCCGCACTGTCTGTAGCTTGTGTTGATTCTCGAAGATCCATTTCACTAGCAACTGAAACATACCGCGCATCTACTAAAGCCAGACTGAAGCCCCTTGAAAACATGTCAAACAGATAGAAATGTTTGAAATGATGAAAGTTTTAGCGGCGAACGGTAAGATAGTATTTGTTTACAGTGCCATTGATCTTGCTTTACGTTTACAAAGCGATAAATAAAATTAACATCGCCATGATACTGCAAAAATATTAACATAAGTCGTAGAAAAGGACACGTTTGTTTTCGCGTTTGTTTGACCTTATGGTTGTCTGGTAAAGAATGCCTTTATGCATTAAGTCCGCCAATTGTACAGATACTTTTTATATTTTCATTTATCCAATCAAGTTTTAATAAATAAAGGATGAATTCTCAATTTGAGCCATTTTTTAAACTATGCATTGAAATAAAAGTAGACCTATGCTATGAAATAAAAGTAGACCTAATTCTTACCTGACTACGGCGAATAGGCATTGTAGATATATATCCTTTTAAAATGCGAATGGAAACACAATAGAACACCACACACAATTTATAATTAAAATACTGTAATCAAAAACAATTTACTGGATCTATCTTTAAAAAATCCGTAAAATTAAATGTTACACTGCTCGATTAGTCTGTCGATTCCTTGCTCTGCGTTAACTGACTTCACTTGAGTTAAAGCACAAACATTTAAAGAGCAAATGATAAGATATTGTGGGCTGACCTATGACGTACTGTTCGTAATCAACAGAAATTATAAAACATCACTTGATAGCGGGGCGGAGCTAGATCAACATGTGATTAAACGAATTGGAAAACTAAATCGTAATAAGATTGCGAATAAATTGGATCGAGGTGAGTTGACTAGCCCGGGAGGTCGCGGTAAAAGCGCGCGGTGTCTTCACGCACCTAAATGGATATGGTAATGTCGCGGCGCGTGTCAACGCTCATTTGAGCACACCGACTAACATTTACATCACCAATTATTCCGCATAATAATACATGTTACTCTTTTAGCGAAAAGACCCTCTTCAGATTGTTTTACTACTTGTGTATTTATTTACATTATATTACCACCGACAGATGGCACAGTCGATCTGACAATGAAATCTTTCTAAGTACATTTTTAATAACACTACATTCTTGGAATATCTATGCACCTAAAAATACGAGTAGGTACCTATAGTAACTATCGAAAGCTTTCAGGAAGGATTTCACAAATGCATTGATTTAGTATAGGTCGGGCTGACGGAGGGCCTCCCTGTTCTCGTTTCTCGCGTGTTTCTTCAGGAGCTGCATGATTTCGTTGTCGAATTCCTTCGGCGTGGGTTTCTTCTCGACCATCCAGTAAAAGATGTCCCAGTCGTTGCTGGGCGAGTTGATGAGCCGGTCGTACATCATCGTCTGCTCCTCGCTGAAACCGTCTAAGTATTTCTTCGCGAATGTGCTCAGTAGGAGGTCGTTCTCGAGCATTCCTCTTTTCCGCGATTGATAGTGGAGTCTAAAAGAGAAATACATATAAGTATTAAATCAATTGAACACATTTGTGACATCAATAGACTTTAAAATTAAACTACATTGGTTTTAAATAGTAGGTACTGTCGTATGGAAAAATAATGTTGTGCTGTTAACCCTTATTCCAAAGAGATAAAGTTCAATTTTGTAGTTACTCGATCATACCTATAGCTTAATAGCTAGAAGTCTTCTCGCAAAAACATTATGATTTTCAACAAGTACCTTCATTAAGACAATGAGTCATGGACAAGGCTCCAATGGTGGACACTGAAACTGTTATTACATAAGCAATAAGGTGGAAATTTAATACTAGATGAACTGTCCATGAAAGGGGGTCAAGTTCAAGGCTTAGGGTGTTTGTTTACCTTAGTTGGTAAACCTACAGAAAATTATATTCCCTTTTTATAAGGAAAAACATTAAGATGGTTTAACCAGCCACTTCGTGGCAGACAGTTTTATGAACGCGCATATGATGTAACTATAAGTTAGTGTTACACATAATGTAAACAACTCAACCAAATATGATGAAACCTCAGCCTCAGTGAATGCACCCGATATCAAGCTCAATCAATGTAATTTGACTGATAAGCATTATCACCGTTACGAATTTAGTTTGTTATGGCTTCGCGACACAGTGACCAATTTATCATTTTCCCAAATTTAATTGTGTTCAAGCCATAGACTAGAGAACCAGATGACGCCGCATCGGAAGTTGTGCATAGAAAACTACCAAAAATAAAATAACGGGGAGAGGGGGCATGGCGTGACAAGTTTATGCTGCGGGAATAACTGTGACAACAAGTTATAAACGTGTGTTTATAAGTTATAAAAGTGCGTTTGACACTTCTTAAATGGAAACCTCCCCACAAGGAGTGGCAGAGAGGTGGTCGCCCGTCTAAGTCCATCAGATTATCTAGTCTATGGCTCATGCATAGTAAGAAGGTGCACCCGTGGAAGTAGTAAATAATAACTGGAACTACCTCTTTGACCAAATTTCGTGCCAAGTGTGCGGCGGTGAGGGGCGTAAAAAGCTTGTACATATCTCTCTTTATCTAACCTATATGAGAGATAACGACAAAAGACGCTTAGGGCAAAATTTTGGGCAAGTTTTTGAATTGTGAACGGAAACGACCTTCAGGGTCACGTCTTTAAGCTCAATATTTATTGTGTCGAAATGGATATTTGCGGGAAACCGGGTGGTTTGATTTGAACAATGACGACACAGCTCTTGAGACTTGTATGGTGATTGGTGAATTTGCGCCTCTCGTCTCATCAAGCAACAGCCAAATTGACAGTTTATTTGATGACATTGTTTTTCCATTGTAGGTTCGAGATATATTATATTATGTTATGTATAAATGTCACAAACAAGTGATAAATACTTGTTATCATGAAATCTAAAACAAAGTGTTATTATAATGATTTCGCAGTAAGATAAGAAGCTACTAGTAATGTTTTCTAATGTTCATCTATGATAGATAGAAATGTAGAGCAGAGTTTATTAATATTGAATGTATCATGTGTTCCAAATTGTACTTTTAAGTCCTTGAAAGGACTTCACGCGTAACAGTGTCAGAAATAATATAGTAGTTCTTCAAGGTCTTCAAGTTGTCAAGTTTGATGAGTGTATTTTGTGTCTGTTGTGTGACATTTATTTATTATTTATTTTGTGACATTGTAACATATGAACTGATTTTGTTTTTAAATATTTTTTTTTCGTTTAAAATGTTAAATCTAGAAGATTGATAAGAAAGTAAAACAATAAAGTATAATAATTAGATGTTGTTTAATTTTTAAATTTAATGATTATTGCTCATACATTTCTGAACTCACCTTAATAACACATTACAAAAATATCACTTAAAAAAACAATATTTCATTACAATAGGACTAAGAGGAAAAAATAAGGTGTATCTATATGAAGCAGATTTATTGAGATGATATAAAATAAAATTAAAACATTTAATGAAGTACAATTTTAAAATCACTTGCATTGCCTTTTTTATTTAGAAAATATTTTTATGCATGTGTTAAAATTAACCACTGTGCTTGTCGGTGAAGGAAAACATCGTGAGGAAACCTGCACGCATCTGCGAATTAATTCAAAGATGTGTGTGAAGTCCCCAATCCACACTGGGCCCGCTTGGGGACTATAGCCCAAACCCTCTCGTGATGAGAGGAGGCCTGTGCCCAGCAGTGGGACGCAAATAGGCTGTAGTAGTTAAAATTAGGTACTAGTGGTGCAAGTACTTATCAAGGTATTATTATTATTGAAAAAAAAAAAAACAAAATCAGCACTCAATTTTCGGAGCTGGTAACCAAACTTATATTCAATAATATTAATAATAAAATAAAATAAACCATAAGCATACTTATTCATAGGATAAAATACAATTTACTATTTTCAACAACCATGATAAATGATAATATACGATTTAATAAAATAATGAATTACCTTGCTTTCCGATTTTCCAGAGTCTGGGGTCTATCTACATTGTAAACTGGAATTTCCATGTATGTAGTATCCATAGTTTTGGCAGTGTCACTCATAAACGCAGATTGCATTTTCCTCACAGCATTCATAGTCTAAAAACAGTAAATAAGTATTAAGACATCTACTTATCAAGTTCAATTTTGACTGAAAAAAAGTCATAAATTCTCTTAGATTTCTCTACCTCTAGAGTATATTACTCTTTATTGAATATGATCAACGAAAACACAGAAAATACAATTAACAGGTACAAAACAGTCTATACTTTGTTTATATCAATGACTGCCTGATGACAAGGCACAGCTGAAACTATGGGCCACCTGAAGCTGAAATTTGGTATATAGATTCTTTGGGGAGTGTAGGGGAGCATGCAGAGTATTTCCCGAAATTGGTTTTTATCTACATGTTACAGTTTCTGTGCATAATCGCAGGCAATAGTACATTACTACAGAGGCCGGGAAGGAGGATGTAGCAGGCCGAGTATTATATGAGATAGTTACGAGGCCGACAACTTCCGTTCCCCGCCGATGTATGTATAGTGCTTTTCTCAAACATGCAATTAAATAAATAAATAAATTTTTTATAGCTGTATTGGCAGAATGTCATAGCGAACCATAGAGTAAATATTGCTTGTAGCTTTTTTTTAATGGCGGAATGCCAAGATGCTGTGTCACAAATATATTAAATGGAAATTAAAAAAAGTGAGTTGCCAGCCTAGGCCTGCAACGTTTGTATGAAATCTCATAGACCAATTGTCTAGCCGCGCCTGAAACGTGATACTTCCCAGGCTAATAAGACGAACATAATATCAATATTTCATTGCATGTTTGAGAAAAATCTATTTATTGGTACAATATAGATTATAATATAGATATATATAGATCATTACAATATATTTCTATTCTATGAAATATGGTCAAAGCGAAGTGAATAGAGGAACTTTTATAGCCTTGTAAAAGGGCATGTACACATAGCAACCACCTATAAGCTCCTACACTGAAGGTCTGGATAGTTTAGGGCCTATACAGACAGACTGCATTTTACCATTAATCACTATGAGAACTGCAAATAAATTGTCACAGCTTTCATAGAAATTGCAGTTAGAGATGGGCACCGGTGGGGAGGAAACTTTGGGTATTTACCCACTGCCTATCTCTAATTGCAGTTGGATTGTCTAACACTAATATAGTAAAAATGTACAATCTAAGAAAGGAAAATTAAAGTCAAACAACATTGCGCAACCAGTTAACTAAATTAACATAAACAATGCTATCACGTACCGTTCGAAGGCGAAACATTTTTTACTACAAATTATGTAAGGATTGGCTGACCAAGACTGAAATAGAATTAAATAATCTGTACAAATGTAACAATTAAATCTAGTGAAACAAAAACAGTTCACGGTGCGGTGACAAATGACAGCACAGTGACAGTGAGGCTGCGTTCCGAATCGCGCTCAGAGCGCTCACAGCACCTTGCATCCTTTTTCCTCCTAGGAGTCGACTTTCAAGAGGAAAGCGCTCACAGCACCTTGCATCCTTTTTCCTCCTAGGAGTCGACTTTCAAGAGGAAAGCGCTCACAGCACCTTGCATCCTTTTTCCTCTTAGGAGTCGACTTTCAAGAGGTAAAAGGATGCAGAGTACTGTGAACGCTGAAAGCGATTCGGAACGCAGGGAACGCTGCCAGTGAGTTACAGAGAGTTGTAGTCCGTTTTCTATTGGGAATTCGGCGCGGCGTCGCGCCGAATTCCCAATAGAAAACGGTAAAAGTATCGCTTGCACCTTTGTGGCGTACGGATGATGACGACTTGCCGAATAAAATTAATTTAAGAATGCCAATTTTTCGGAATGGTCAAACTACCAAAATTTTACATTTCCTGGGGTGTTACCAAGTAGAACCAATAATATGGACCCCCTCAAATAAGCAACATAAATTTAAAATAATGTTGCAGATGCTTAGGAGAGGTCGACAAACTCATGAAGGAGTTCAAACGGAGAAAAGAAGTACTTACGGGCACACTATATCTCTTTTCCGTGAAAACTGTATCTTTCCAAAATAAAAAGAAGCCTACCAAATATCTCCATATCAAATTTCATTGAAATCGGTCCAGAGGTTAACACGTGAAGAGGTAAACAAGTCAACTTGGCCTTCGTCAAATTGTTACAGTGCCTACTCGTATTACTCCAACATCCAGCACTTTGCTGGATATTATACTTACTAATGCGTACAACTTGTGCAAGCACGTCAGTGTGAGACATAATCGTGATATTAGCGATCACGGATTAGTTATTTCGAGATTTAGAATACCGATTTATATACCCCAGCCAAGGCTGATAATCTACCGGGATTTGTCGAAAATTGATAACGAAAAGTTTGATTCTGACTTGAACAACTTGGCCTGGGAAGATGTATGTTATTTTACAAGCGTTGACGATAAGGTAGCATGTTTTAACTATATGATTCTTCAACTATGGGAGAGGCACGCGCCTTTAACTACTAGACGCACCCGCGCGCGCCCCCAGCCGTGGCTCACCGCCACCGTGCGCCGCGCCATGGCGCTGCGCGAGAGGGCCGGCG
>OZ020273.1:11496233-11538142 GCA_963971205.1 Aethes cnicana | reverse complement strand
TGTTCAAATCTAGAGTTTTCGCCTTTAGATGATTAATTCCAGATCTAAGACTGTCTAAAGTAACATTGCCTAAGTTGATTTTTGAAGTAATAGCATTTAGGTTATTATTACTATCTTGAACAGTTTTTTCAGCTTCTGACAATTGTTTTTGTAGAGTTGTAACATTAGACAAAAGATCCTTGACAGTCGTTTGGCCTAGTTTAGAGCTTTCAAGAAGACTTTCTACTTCAGAAAGCTTTTTGGTCATTTCTTCAAAGTCTCTGGTGTATGCACCTGTAGCACCGACCACTTTTATTTTACTTGCATTTCCGATTGCATATTCAGTTTGTATACGTAAATCATTTATTAGCTTATCCCAACTGTCGAAACATTCGCCGCAAGCATAACATGCAGGGGCTTCGCCAAGATAACCTCTTGCGCATAAGTCACATTTGTATCCTCCAATTCCAGCTTTACAAACACAGGATCCATTGTCGCGCATACATTGTTGGGATACTGATCCACTTACGTCACATTCACATTCATGGCATTCTATGTTAGGGTTACCCCAATGATTTTCTTGACACTGGTCACACTGCCTTCCGCCGTGTCCAGGTATACATTCACATTTTCCAATATAAGGGTTACATTGAGGGGATAGTGAACCGTTAGGGTCGCAGTCACAAGGATCGCATCCTGTTCCTAATGCTATTCGCCAATAATTTTCCGCACATTGGTCACAGTTTCTTCCTATCACATTATTATAGCAAGGGCATTGCCCGGTAACGCCATCACAGTTACCTTTTGTGAAGTTTGTTCCTAACTCTGAACAATTGCATTTGTAGCATTTTTGTTCCAAAGCATTACCAAAGTAGCCTTCTCGACAGACTTCACAGTGTTCTCCAGCAGTGTTATGTAAACATTTCAAACATTTTCCAGTGTATGGATCGCAGTTTCCTGGTTTCGTTAAATCCACATTATCATTACATTCACATTTTTCGCAAGTACCTTTGATCGGGTCTCCGTAGTAATTATCCGCGCAGATTTCGCATAATGGTCCCGCATAACCTTCTTTGCAATCACAAACGACATCTTTAGTTTCTGGGTCCAGTTCACAGCTATCAGCGTGGCTGCTTTTATTGGGATCACCCTTAACTCCGGGACAAGGGCAAGAACGGCATGGTATATCGACGCCCAGTCGTGGGTCTCCGTAATAACCATCCACACATCTTTCACATCGGTGTCCCTCGGAGAAATCTTTGCACTCCTTACATGCGCCTGTTTTATCATCACACTCTACAGCATGTCCATTACAATCGCATTGTTGACAGTTGGGGAAATTGAAATAACCTGGTTGGCACAAATCACACGCGCGGCCGTATGTATTAGCTCTGCATTTGCACTGTCCACTCGTAACATCGCAGATATTATCTAGAGAGCCAATACTATTGCAATCGCAGCGTTTACAACCAAATTTACTGAAACCATATGTTCCTGGAGCACAGCGGTCACATCTTGCGCCTACAATATTTTCCACACACTGACAGTAGCCTGTATACGGGTCACATTGGTGACTCTTAGATCCTGATGGGTCACATTCGCATGGCTCAGATCCGTTTCTGATATAGAATCCAATACTGGCGTGATACTTTTTACAGACATCCAGAACGTTCTCTCTATTTAAGTTATAGTAATATGGATCACCGCAATTATTTCGGTCGAACTCTTCACGGTCAGCACTTCCATTTGCAAAGAAGGGTAAATCGTCAAAAGATGGAATAAGAGCTATGGAATCGATGAGTATTGTTGCTCTGGAATTTGAAGTGCGACCGTCTTGTTTTCCAAAATATATGCGAATTTCGGTGTCCCTACCTTTTTCTAAACAAACAGCTGGTTTAGCGAGAACACTTCGCTCATTTGCTGGTAATGTTGTATAAATCGTATCATCTTCCGGGCGTACATTGGCACAAGGAGAACTGACATCTATAGGAAGAGGCCTCTTAACTAAAATTGTTGCCTCTTCCCAATTCGCATTGGACTGTGGCTCATATCTTATTAAAACATTATAATTCATACTAGTTTTCAAATTGTTAACAACAAACACTAATGTACTGCCTTCAGGGACCTTCATGAAGCCAGGGCCAGTCCACGGTTTTCTACGTCCGTCTGGGAAGTTCTCTCTAATAACAACTTGGCATAGCTGACTTTGACTTTGAATGGCATTATCATCTATCTGTGAATCGCACTGGCTCAATTCTCCTTCAACGACGAATGAATCGAGGGCACCCACGAAAAAGTTCTGCAAAGGTTGATCACAACGGCGGCCTGTAACATTTGGACGACACTTGCACTGTCCGGATATAACGTCACAATCTCTTCCCAAGGCACCTCCAGGATCACAATCACACGGAGCACATCCATCATCGCTGTCCGATAGTCCATAAAATTCTGGTAAGCACTGATCACAATTTTGTCCGGTAACATGACGTTTGCAGTAACAAATTCCATTAGAGGGGTCGCAACCGCGTTCATTAATGGTGCCTAAATTATTACATGTGCAGGCATCACAGCCGTCGGGGTTGAGAGGGTCGAAGTTCCAGTATCCATCTCGGCACCTATCACACCGCGGCCCGTCGACGTTAGCTTTACATAAACAGCGACCAGCTGTCTTGTTATTGGCCAAATCAGTTTCATCGTCGCACAGAATATCTGCATCTGTTGTACCTTGGGGGTCACAGTCACATGGTTTACAAATCTCAGGATCTTGAAGGCGGTAATTCGGATCTTGATAAAATTTAGGCTGGCAACGTTCACAGTTTATACCCATAGTATTGTGTTGACAATTGTCGCAAACACCGCCACTTATTTTACCTGTTTTGTTAAAAACTGCAGCATCAAAATGACAACTTTTGGCATGCTCATTACAGTTACATTTCTTACAAGCGTTAGAAGTCTTTCCTACTGCGGGTTGCCAAGGGAAATCGTTGAATAAAGGTTCACAATATTCACAATTGAGTCCATTCGTGTTATGAGTACACTCACAGCGACCGTGTACCATGTTGCCCTTAGAGTTCACGCCCGGCAGCGGCAAGCACCTCGACGCGTGGCCGTAACAAGAACAAGATCCACGCACTGTCATTTCGTAAATAGCATAGTAGTACTTTTCTTGAATTTCAGATCGGTTATCTAATAAATCATCTCCGAGAGTATGGAGTTTGGTAAAGTTGATCCTAAGATTAGTCATACGCAACAAGTTCTGCACTTCTTCGGAATACGGATTAATATCACTATTAATGTTCGGTGGGATCACTTTAAATATAACTTCACCTTCTGTAGACGGTGCCACTCCAGAATAGCGAGATTCACAAACAACCTCCGTCAACGAGCGCTGCGTGTGCTTTTGAACTCCGGGGAAAGCTTCGTCACAGTTGTGTGCAAAATAACGATATACACGCCATGTTTTTCCATAGTCGGAAGATCTCTCCACTAACATAGCGGCGGGTCGGAACGTTTTGAACTGTATTATCAAATGGGTCAAATGAAATTCGGCCTCCATGTTTAATTGTATCGAGACATTCTCCTTGCCATTTTCGGATTGCCACCAAGATTTGTTGCGCGTTCCGGGATGATATTTGTAGATGATGTTTTGTATTCTGTGATTGAGACTCGGGTTGTTGAGGGTGTTGTTGCTCGAGTCGCACCAGAAGCATTTCTTGGGGTCCTCTAGATGAGAGACGATGCAGTATCGTTCGCGATGCGAGGTGCCGCAGGTGGACGAGGCGAAGAGGTTGGCTTCGCGGCCGATGAGGAGGTCGCCGGTGGCGGGGTAGCAGGAGCTGAGTTCGCAGGCGCGGTCGAGGAGGCGCTGCTCGGTGCGCTGGCGGTCGCGCTCGCGGCTGTACACGGCGCCGCCGCCGGCGCACAACGCGGAGAGGATCAACAAGCCGCGTAGAGCCATAGCGTAGTGCGAGTCCTCCGCGCGCCGCTCACTGCACTGGCACTGCCGGCCGCGCGCCGCCACTCTCGCGCCGCCCCGCCCCGCCCGCCGCCGCCGCCGCATCTACACCCCGCACGCAGAGACCCACTCGACGAGAGCTTTTTATAAATATCTGGGACTTGTGCACTACGACCCAACAAACACTAAGGGTGAGTTGATTCAAACCGTCCGTTAAAGTCAACGTTAACGTTAAATATTTTACTATGGGATAAAATGACGTTTCTGTATGGAATGACAGCTCGGCGGCCATATTTAACCAGTAAGAGTCCGTCAACTCCATCAAGCCGTGGTGGCCTAGTAGTTCGACCTACCGTCTCTCATGCAGAGGGTCGGGGGTTCGATTCTGGCTCGCACGTCTACTTATGTCCGAAATTCAATTTGAATTTACCACTGAGCTTTTCGGTGAAGGAAACATCGTGAGGAAACCTGCAAGCATCTGCGAAGTAATTCAAACATGTGTGTGAATGTGAAGTCCTCAATCCGCGCTGGGCCTGCGTGGGGACTATAGCCCAAACACTCTCGTGGTGAGAGGAGGCCTGTGCCCAGCAGTGGGACGCAAATAGGCTGTAGTAGTAGTAGTAAGTAATAGTCCGTCAACTATGCATGAATCAACTCACTCTTAATCTTATAAGTGAAATTTGTGCGACCTCAAATGCTATAAACATTGTATGGAAGTAGGTGTTTTATTCAGTCCCATATATTCTATCTAGTTCCTGGGCGACCGAGCTATACAAGCTAAACCGAGCTATGCTCGAGTGAAAATAGCTAAAAATTACATTTTTAATACAGTTGCTCAAAAAGTGGCGTATTGCAGGGACGTGTAGCGTTCGGGATCTGGGCTATTTCACACTCGTGCTTTTTTTTTGCCTTTCCCGAACTCGTGCGTTTTCTTTCCCAACTGTCAAAATAATTTCTATTAAAAAAAAACAACCATGAAGTTTTAACTAAAAAAAATCATAGAAGTTTTTGCGATTCATGCAAATAGGTTTATTTGTTTCTAAAAAGAAGCTACCTATACTAATTTGTCCAATATCAGAATTAATTATTTGATTGAATGAGTTAGGTAAGGTTTCAGTTCATTTCATATCATTAAATTTCAATTTCATTTCTTATAATAAAAAATACTAAGTACTAAAGACTTGGCTGTATGGGCAGTTCCCTTTGCCTACCAGAATGGGTGAAAAAAAACTGCTTACATTCTACGGTTGGCGCCATTTTCCGAAATTTTCTTCGCGAGTTTAGTTGTTTTTTTACACAAAATGAGTAATTTCGACCTAAATTTTTTTGAATTAACACCACCGGAACTCAGTATAATTGCACAAAATGCTTCGGAGAACATTTTACCGGAAAAGTCAAAAAGTCGCTACATATCTACATACGACGAATTTATTGCGTGGAGAGAAGAGAAAAAAGCAAATAGTTTTTCAGAAAATGTTATGTTGGCATACTTTTCCGAACTCTCAGCAAAATTAAAACCTTCTACGTTATGGTCAAGGTTTTCGATGATAAAAAGTATGCTGAAAATAAGGAACAACGTGGATATAAGTCAATATCCAAAATTAAATGCTTTCTTAAAACGACAATCAGACGGTTTTACCAGTAAAAAGTCGAAAATATTAACATCGAATGACGTGGAAAGGTTTTTGAAAGAAGCTCCCGATGATTGTTATTTAGCCACAAAGGTAATTTATTAATAAGTATAATTATCTACATTTTTCTTTAGTGTTCAGTTTACAAAATCGCAAAATACAGTCAATACATTATTTATGAATCAAATCGTTTTTTAGGTTGCTCTGATTTTTGGCGTTGTTGGAGCTTGCCGCAGAGAGGAGTTAGCCAATATTACTTTAAAAGATATTGAAGCCCATGGAGAAATGCTACTTATCAAGATTCCAAACACAAAAAATAAGATACCGCGAAGCTTTGTTGTTGAAGGAGATTTTCTCACAATAGTGAACAAATATATGAACCAGCGGTCCCAAAAAGGAAAATCCGACCGTTTTTTTCAAAATTTCCAAAAAGGGAAGTGTACAGCTCAAGTAATCGGCATAAACAAATTTGGTAATATGCCAAAAGAAATAGCTACGTTTCTTGGTCTGCCGGATGCTGAGTGTTATACTGGGCACAGCTTCAGATGGACCTCTGCTACATTATTGGCAGATTCTGGAGCCAATATAACGTCCTTAAAGCGACTAGGTGGTTGGAAATCGGACAAAGTTGCAGAAAGCTATATTGGTGATTCATTAAACAACAAACAAGAAACTGGGAAAAAGATCACACAATCCATTAATTTAAGGTCCAGTCCGTCTCCTTCACATGCTGAAGAGAACGTTCGTCCATCTACGAGTACCTTCGTTGATAATGATAATTCATCAGATCTTCCACTTCCATCAACTAGCAAACGCCATTGTATGACAAATATACATGAACAATCATACGAAATTAATAATAGTTTGTCTCAAACAGTAAATATGCAACCTAAAACTTCCCCAGTTAGTATAAAAAACTGTACCAATTTCAATGTATACATATGTGAATTTATAAGAAATAAATGATTAGTTAATTGAGTTTATTGTGTTTTTATAATTTGATTAAATTGCTTCATTTTTTCGCAACTGTATTAAAAATAGTCGTTCAGTACACGTACGGAACCGTCATTGCAACTCGTTCCGACTGTCAACCCTCGCCTTCGGCTCGGGTAGACATTTGTCGGAACTCTTTGCAATGACAGCCATTCCGTACTAGTAATGAAATATACTATTCCGTTTGTTGAGGATGAAATGCGCTAACATAATTTTATGGGAAGTGAGTTTGTTTTGCTGTCACGTACTGGAGCGATTGGCATTTAAATTCGTGAAGTAATTAATGGGTTAAAGATCTACTTCTAAATCATATTGAGGTGTAAACATTAAACTATTCATCAACATTTTGAGGCAGCCTCCTTACATAAGAATCTCAATTTTTTTTTTTATTTATGGAATGTTTGAGATGAAAACTTAACTAAGTAGTTATTATCTATTATCTACTAATTTCATATCCGTTTTTCAGAGGTGAGCCTTAAAAGTGTTGAAAAAACTTGCAATTTCTAAAAGTTTCAAAATAGTTCCCAAACCATCCAATTTTCATAATTGATATGTAAGTTTTAATTAGGTACATTTATCGGCCTTAGTACACCCATTCGGAAGCCCTGGTGGCCTAGAGGTTCGACCTCCGCCTCTCATGCAGAGGGTCGGGGGTTCGATTCCGGCTCGCACCTTTAAGTTTACTTATGTAAGAAATTCAATTTGAATTTACCGCTGAGCTTTTCGGGGAAGGAAAACATCGTGAGGAAACCTGCGCAAGTAATTCAAAGTATGAAGTCCCCAATTCGTACTGGGCCCGCGTGGGGACAATAGGCCAAACCCTCTCGTGATAAGAGGAGGCCTGTGCCCAGCAGTGGGACGCAAATAGCCTGTAGTAGTAGTAGTAGTACACCTAATTAGATAAATATTTTCAAAAGATGATTAGCCTAAGCTTTTCCGCACAGTGGGAACGCTTGACTAGCTTGGAAATAAAGCGAGCCGTCGGAATGCGGCCCTGACCGAGGCGACGACCGCTCCCGCCCGCGCGCCCCCCGGGCCTTCTCCGAAACGGGCACTAAGCAACGAAAATAACACGGCATTTCGGGATGCGCTTTTTTGTTTTGATCATTATTATGGCAACAAGCACCTTCCTTGTCTCGACGCATGACCTAACACAGCATCATCGATTCATCGCTTAAAGTAACCGAACACATGTAAACAACATTGATGTAAGCCAAAAAAGTCAGTGAAATGACTTTTAAGCGACCATTTTATAAAAGAGAACTTTAAACAATGGGCTTGAACATTCGGTGTGTGATGCTGTCATGAACGACGACAGAGCCGTTGGCCTTCCGCCCTACACATCCGTCCCTGATAAGCAATCGCGAGGCAAGTCGAAATATTAAAAAGTACACCAAATAAATTATCAACCACCACTATTAAGTTATAAACAATAACTGTCCTCGGAGCACGGGTACGCGAAGGGGTAATTCAAAAGGGCATAATGGGACTCGAATCATTGGTCTGGACGTTTTGTTAGAACTAAGCATTGAGCTAATATCGGTTGAGTTCACGTGACCGATCCCACAAGGAAAGGCGCTCCTAGCAATTAGCGACCGTGATAGTATGTTATCACCCAGGAAGTGAAAACGAGACCTGTTTGGCATTTACAATTTGATAGGGCGTTGCTGGCTAACCCAGTTTTGCGGGAAGGGGACTTAAATGCCGTGCCAAGTGTTTCTAAGGTACATTGTTCCTTTTACTAAGATTGGTCACTTTTTATTGTCGACATGGCCAAACTTAAAATACTAGGAAGAAGCGATTTCATTCAATAATGCTTGAATGGTGTCTTGTTTAACTTTGTTAATAGACAAGTAGTAACTATTTCTACATTTTCGGCGATAACCTTTCATTATCAGTGTCAAGTTGACTAGAAACATGTAGAGGATCTTTTATGATACAATCGTACCTACATATTCGTCACATTGACCATTAGGTACCAGAAAGAATTGGTATAAAATGTTATGTAATGATAATGGACCTGGTATGAAATAGTAGATTGTATGACTAGGGAGCAAAATGGTATATTTTACCGCGGGTGACGGATTGAATCCAGAGCGACGCGAAAGATTCCAGAATAGAATCCCGAGCGTAAGCGAGGGATTCTAGCGTGGAATCTTGAGCTAGCGAAGGATTCAAGCTTTGTCACCCAAGGCATAAATAAGTTTGCTACCGTGTTGTACACTCTGCTTTTCACCCCTCCTATGAAAAAATCATAAGATCATTCGTTCATCATTGTCATTAAATCAAGTAAAACAAAAAATAATACATTTAGAAACAATCAAGGTAAAAAAGAACGTGTGTTTCGCGCGCGTATCATACATTCATAGGTAGAAGGCGAAAATGGCTTCCATATTGGAGAATCTCTAACTACTCCATTGTATTGATATTCCGTCATGCTCGCACGCGTTGTGTTCATAATAATAGGTAAATTTTAACAAATGTGAAAAGAATTACATTTTATGACAATTTCGCACATGTATCAAACAAAGATTTTAATACATTTGCGATAAAATGAAAAAAGGGCAGTGCAATTAATATTACGTACTTACATAATATTCCTTTGGAATTCTCAGAGGTGTTGATCCCAATACATTGCATCACCTAAATCACTTCTTGATTTCATTCATTCTCTACGAAATCATTCATAACACTACATAAAGTACGTTGTATTTTGGAAATTAAGTGTAAAATAATACGGCAAGGAAATGAGCGCTCACGAAATTCGCGGGTTCGAGTTTTTTTTTTATTCGATCACACGACGAGTTTGCGAGGAATGCTACGGCATTGGCCTGCACCATTCAGCCAAATTGAAAATAAAAGATAATAGAAAATAATTTATCAAAAGTAAGTATATATTTATGAATTTATGGATTTTTAGTATGTGCATTAAAGTATTTATGTAAAACGCCGAATTCTAAATACGAAAAAGATACGACTTTTGAATACAACTTTTTACAGTCTCTGCAGCTCCGTGAACGCACTGCTAAAACGTATTTTGCTCCCTGTTAGCGGGGCAGAAATGAAAAAAAATAAAAAAAAGCGAAGAGGGAGCAAAATCGCATTTTGCTCCCTCTAAACGGGCAACAAAACACTTATTTTCGAATAGGAGGGGTGAAAAGGAGAATTACAGCACGACACAATTTAGAAGGCGCGTGGCGAAGCACTAAAGCCGATGACGCAGAGTCTATTATTGCTTAATCCACACGCCTTCTAAGTTGTGTAAACCTGTACCTATTCAATTTTCAGCTGAAAGCCATCAATTACATATATCTGTAGTAAAAATAAAAAAAATATAGGTCCTGGGCCTATATTCGAAGTCTTTAAATAGGGATCTCGCTGTTCCCTATAGGATCGCTCACGCGTTGCGTGATTTTTAAACACTGCCTATATATACACATATCTAATCTACATTTATGAAATAAAAAATAGTTAAATGGTTAAATCCATACTAATATTATTAAATGCTAATGTAACTCTGTCCATCAGTATTATACCCCCTCAGGCTTAAACTGAGCTGGAGCGAATTTTGGTATGGATGGAGATAGTTGGAGTCCCGGGGAAGGACGTAGGCTACTATTTATCCCGGTAAAGCGCACAGTGGGAAGTGCTATAACGCAGAATTACACGCAGACAAAGTCGCGGGCATCGGCCAGTTGTCTTAACTAATATGTAGGTACGCCATATGACATGCCACGAAAAGCACACATCATCAATATCATTATCATCGTAGTAATAAAAGTAGTAAGACAATAATCATCCAAGCCAAAGTGTTGTCTTTGCTAAAAAGCCCACATTATAATTATAACCTTCTAACTATCCGTGTAACTTTGAATGAACGCTTTCGCGTCGATAAGGTTTCATCCTAAAAAGGCGGTTATGGTGTTAAAGGTCACATTGATAAGCGCGCTACTACCAAATCGGCGCGTTTTATCATTCTAAATTAAATGTCGGTGGTAAAATAATTTCAAGACAAAATTATGTCGGAGCAAGAGTCTTGAAGTAAGTAAACAAGGAAGAGGGCAGTGCGTCTATTTTGATGCTATATCGGACCGGCTGCAGTGTGCAGCGACAATCGTAAACCCGACGTGGCTACGGATTATTATAAGTATGTAGGTACTTTACGAGTGGTTTGGTTTGACGGAAGCCTCAAGAATACCCGCCACCTGTTGCCAAACATATCGGGTTACATTACAATATAGTAGAGTAGGTACCCACTTAAAAAATATTGCTGACTTTTTATCGTTGCTGTCAAATAATCGGTGTCTAAACAAAGCATGACCAATAGCTCAAGATAGCTACCTAAACAAATAAAAAAGTCATCTTTTTATCCACTTTAGGCAGTTTCGATTAAAATGTAGGGTGCGATAAGTTGTTGCCTAATTTTGGATGATGTACAAAATGGATGATGTGTAAAGGTGGTAAATAATAGTATCACGGATAATCTACTTAAACAAATTCGACTGGCCGGCTCGAGAGAGCGACCCAAGTCACTTCACAAAAAAAGGGTTCCCGGAACGACGCCTTTTTAGCAGATGTCGGAGCGGCCGACCGATCGCACCGCACGCACGACCAACTCCGGCGGCGGGTCCCACAAGCTAAACAAATAAAAAAGTCATCTTTTTATCCACTTTAGGCAGTTTCGATTAAAATGTAGGAAGTTGTTGCCTAATTTTGGATGAAATACCACGTGACGCTATTTTAAATCTCAGGTCAGTGACTCGTCTTATCGAGACAGATTAGGTAATTACCTACCAACTCCCGTTCCCAACCTCAATGTCTAATCTGAGCTTATAATGCAATAATGATATAAACTTTCAAGTTCCGCGTAGGCACAATTAGACCGATTAAAACAGCACCTAATACAATATAATAATAATATACTTAAAAGTATCAAACGGGAAAAGACTTTCATTATAGTAATATGAAATATATAAGGTCAATATCTCTATTGTCATTGTAAGTTAGAGCTTATCGTTTGTTTGTCTTTGTGCTATGTTCAGAAAGTTCATTCGTAAATAGTACGTAGGTATATTATGCAATTAAATATTCCGCTTACGGCAGCGTCTAGTGTCGTTATTCCAAATATGGACGAGATGGTGGACCAAAGACAAATATGCTCCCACGATTCAACACAACGAGCTTATTACCTACATGAAAGGGTGTATTTATCTACGGCAGGTAATTTATGCCTATTGTATGTATTAACATTTATTTTCTAGGATAGGTCCAGTGGGAAGATTGGGATACAAAATAAATAGGTGTATTTTAATTATTGACATACTAGCTTCTGCCCGCGACTTCGTCCGCGTGGAATTCGGTTACAGCGTTCCCGCGGGAATTGAGCGTTAAACTATAACAAATTATTTACGAAAACGGACGGACGGACGGACATGGCGAAACTATAAGGGTTCCTTGTGGACTTCGGAACCCTAAAAAACGCATCAAAATCCGTTCTCTAGTTGGGGCTTGAGAAACGCAACAAACCTCCGAACATTCACATACTTAGTTTCGATCAATTCAATAATCCATCGCTGTAGGACTGTAAATCAAATAACAAACCACACGCACTGAAATCTTGGGAACAAAAAGAAGCGGAGTACTAAATTATTTGGCCCATGGAATCGTCCCAACCCATCTGGGGACCATGTGTGGTCGGTAGAGCAGCATCCTTCAATGGCGCACAAATACCAGCTTTAACGAGATTGCTTCTTATAAACATGTGATTTTATTTCAAGTCCATACTAGATATATTACTTATTTCAATAACTTAAAGGTATAATTGGAAGAGTACCTACCTCATTGATAAAAATACAAGTACCTACCTAGTCCATTTACGTCAGTTAATGTAATTTGATCTAGCATACGTCGCTAGATACTAATAGAAAAGGTCTCAAAAACAATGTTATCACAATTCGAAGTCGTATTAAATTACATTACATAATTAAATTACGAGTATCAATTTGTGCAATGCGAAGAGCCTATGAATTATTTTATTAGAATCGTAAGTGCCAGTGGCAAACCTAGTGCCAATTTGTACTATGCGCGCACGACCTAGAGTGTAGTTTGTACTGAAGCTTTGTCTGTTGTGTTGTGGCCGACTGTGGTGGTCAAAAATTCAAGGGTTGCTAAAGTAGACACATATGTACAAATTGTTAAACTAATTTACTGGGAGTTAGTGAATGACAGCAGCACAGGATAGGGTATAATGGCGCTGATCTTCAATTCACACGGGATATGTCATTATCGTTTCGTCAAAAAATATAATAGTACACGCGTCCAAATTTTTTGACGAATCGTCTATAACGTACTTACCTATTCTGTCTGAATGCGCCCTTATACTCGCCGAAAAGCAAATTGAAGACCGCGATCAAAGAAGCAGGATGTATTGCATCGGGCATCACTCTGATTTACGGCGAGAGTAGCAGTCAATGGACACGGATTAGAGAAAGAGACAGAGTGTGTAACATGTGTGTGTGTGTGTGTGTTTGTGTGTGTGTGAGAGAGAGAGAGAGAAAGTATCCACAAACCTTCTCTGCGCATGATGAGCTGCCCTGAGCAGCAGGCGCGCGCCTCTCAACCTGGAGTCCCAGGCGGCGCAAGCGTCGCCGCCGCTGCCGCCGCTCACCGATGACACCACCCATTGCTGCTCCTCGACCTAGCCACCCATGCTAACATTACTAGAGGCTCTGTGAGCTGTAGACCTCGCGAGTCTACTTTACACAACATAAGGCTGCGTTTCCACCAGAGATGTGCGAGATGTGTTTGTCATGAACCAATAGCAACACTTAATTTACATATCTTCGATCCGCTGAGCTGTTTACACCAGAGCTGTGCTGAGCGAGAATAGGTAAATGAAGTGTATCTATTGGTTCATGACAAGCACATCCCTCGCAACGCATTCTCGCACATCTCTGGTGGAAACGCAGCCTATAACCGATTTTTTTTTTCATTGTAAACTCCATAGCTCCGCTATTTTGAAAATTTTCCAAAAAATGAATCGACTAAACCTAACCAAATCGATCGACAAAACCTACTCACAAATTTCACAACATTTGGACATACGAAAGCTGAAACTGGGACGCTTCTCCAGCTTCACTCACTCGGTCAAGAACTAGACTTTTCTGTCATTGAGGCGTTGAGTAATTCAATACGCAACAGGATCATAATAGTCAAACAAACGGCTTACCTTAGTAAGTATGTCTTTGAAGTCTTTCACAATGGGCACGGCCCGCTTCGTTTTGTCGCTGTAGTAGATAATAGAGAACCGCGCGCCCGCGTACCATAGTTCGAGCTCGTTCAGCGCGCTTCGAATCGCCGATTCACTGGAAGCGCTCGCGCTGATTTTCTAAGATAAAAAAAAACAAGCACATTTAAAACTTCTGGCTCTGAGCCTACTCCTACTCTACTATATATATTTACAAAAAATTACGGGAAATGCGACCAGCGGACGAGAACAGACCATGGAAGCATTTTTGGCTAATTTGAAGCGGACGAGCTTCGCGCGCTCGTTTAATTAACGAATTCGCCGAAAGTTGAAAAAAATCATCAAAACAAAAACATTTATTTGATAAAAGCCGTACAATTTCTATATTTCATTTAAATTCTTCAAAACAGTATTGTTCTTTAATAATACTGTGAACGCGTATACTGCCCGGCTATCAGTCAATGACGATACAATACGTTTTTTGTGGGCTTGTTCTATGAATAAAATGAACATTGGCTTAACAGCCTCCGCTTTACAATGTTTTGTTAATTGTGACAGTTCGGAGAAATCCGAATTTATGGGAGGCAGAAAGTTTCTCAGGAAACATTAGATCTTTTACTGGCTATACGTTTGGCGTTACGCAAATACTCGGTTTTATTACCTGTAGAATTTTGATTTGTTTCTTGATATTGACAGCGACATTCAAGAGATCCTTCACTTGGAGAGCGTCCGGTTTCTTATATTCCATATCCAAAAGACTGTAAACTTCGCGCCAGTGTCGTTCCGTGAAGTCGGTGCCGCGCAGATACTTCAACAACGTGGTCAGATCCTGCAAATGGTACCCGTCACAAACATATCGCAATCAGCTCTAACAAATTGTGAATGAGAATTACAGTCACGTGTCCCCCCCCCCCCCCCTGCCAGCTAAATGGTGGTATTTGGATGGCTGAAAAAAATCACGGTTGTGGCATATATAACGTAGTTGAAAGGAAAACTATCACAGCTAAGTAGGCTGTACAAATTTACGAGTCATAGTCGACCAACTTATGAAATGATTAAAAAACCAATGATTTTTCTCGAGCGGCAGGGGCGTCGGGCGGGCACGTCATACCACAGGCTAGCTAGATGCTAATAAGTCTTAGAAAGGTACTGTGGGCATCCTCAACTTCGGAACCCTATACTTTGCGCGTGGCCCGACACGCACTTGGCCGGTTTTTTTTTAAGTGAAAACCGCATCAACCTTTTTTTTTAATTTGGGCGCGCCGCGTCTTTACAGCCAGTGACGAGACAGATCATTACAAAATTTCTTGCGTGCAACCCGAAATATAAAATCCGGCTTGTTCCCGGCGAGTCACCCCCCAAACTGTCACACTGTGACTCGTTGGGAAGTTTTTTTGAAAAAATATCCCAACTAGTCACACCTGTTACCAGATGGGAAAACTTCCAACACTTGTTCCCAGCGAGTTACACCTCAACTGTCACACTGTTGCTCGTTGAGAATTTTTTTTTCAAAAAAATTCCTAACGTGTCACACCTGTTACTAGGTGGGACAATTTTCAACACTAATTCCCTGCGAGTCACACCTCAACTGTCACACTGTTACTAGACGGAACTACCTTACACTACCCTTCCCAACAAGTCACGCTTTCAACGAAATAAAATCCCATCCAGTTACATCTGTTACTAGATGGCACCACTTTAATCGTTTATTCTTATTGAATAACACCCAACTGTCTCATTGTGTGACTCGTCGGGAATAAATACTTGTAAGTACCAAATTTCCAACTGTTACCTGATGAGACAAAATTAAGGTGATAACTCACGGTTTCATGTAGCCTCTACGATAATAGATGGCGCGGGTGGTAGATATTGTAATTTTCAGGATTTACGCCAAATTCCAAGCCCAAAGGTACACTTTGATGGACTATGCGATTGAAGGGATATATTATACATCTCAATTTCACATAATTATCCGTACATTACCTTTCATTTAGGAAAAAAGGCGACAAGTCTGCCGAGAATGAACTCACGCACACATACTGAGGTAGTGAAACGTAGTGGAAACCAAGGCTTAATTTCGCCGAGATTCACAGAGCTTCTGTGGCGCTGTGGTTTTTGTGATTTCTTTTTATGAAGTATAAATCGTGGAAGTCGTGGGTTCGATCCTCACTTTTTCAACTTTTTGTATTTTTTTTTTCTTTTTTCTATAATAAATATTTGTAAAGGGGAAAAATAAAACTAGTGAAACTTTTGATATATTTTACTTGACATTATAGAAATATTTTTAATCTAGATATGATTATTTATTTCTACTACTATTTTTAATCAAAGGATAAAAATCCGTGTGTATTTCGTTACATTATCCTCCTCCTCCGGCACATACTTCTTGTGGCGGTCTTCCATGTGCAGCGATCTTCGCCCTGGTGCATCGCCGCATTTACCGGCGGCACCTGTTCGGCCTCCTCTCTCTGGGTCTTTTCCCTTCAGCATTAGTCTCTCCAACTTGTCGGATTTCCACGAGTTATGTGACTGAAGGTAAGCCGTGGAGGCCTAATGGTTCGACCCACCGCCTGTCATGCAGAGGGTCGGGGGTTCGATTTCGGCTCGCACCTGTAAGTTTACTTATGCGCGAAATTCAATTTGAATTTACCACTGAGCTATTCGGTCAAGGAAAACATCGTGAGGAAACCTGCACACATCTGCGAAGTAATTCGTAATGTGTGTGAAGTCCCCAATCCGCACTGGGCCCGCGTGGGGACTACAGCCCAAACCCTCTCGTAATGAGAGGCCTGTGCCCAGCAGTGGGCCGTAAATAGGCTGTGTAGTAGTAGTAGTAAATGTGACCGAAGTATTTGACGATTCGGCTTATACGAACCATGGACGGATATTGTTGGTTGAGTTTGAGTTCTTTGAGCACTGAGATGTTGGTGCGATGAGCTGTCCTAGGTATAGTATATAATATTATCAACTAAATAAGTAGTTGTTACTTTACAAATTCCTAATATTTTATTATTTTATCAAAATATCTAAACACCTACACGACTGACAGAGTACCTACCTACCTATGATGAGAATAAACATTTGTACTCATGTCATGGATCTTTATTTGCATATGTATTTCACATTTCTCTTTATAAGTATTTATATCGTTGTCTAGTACCCGTATCACAGGTAATCCTAGTTTGAGAGTAGATCAATATTGTGTTGAATTCCAAATATTATTCATTTTATCTTCATCTTTTTATCTTATCTCAGTAAGTAAATATTCTCTTTCTTGGTTTACATTTTATTGCCACACAGCCACACGAAAATAAAATTGCTACACATTTCTGACAAGTTTATTAAAATAGGTATAACAAAATATATCACAATTTTACACATGATAAGGTTGGTTCTGATTAGCAGTGATTGGTTTCACAATGTCTCTTCGTTGTTGCTCACAGGCCGCAGGTAAATGAGAGAAAGTTTACTTTGTCCCTCCTAGGAAGACAGATCCAAGGCATTCCAGAAGATGTTTGATCTGAAATAGAGACAAAAGATTACTCGATCACACTCTACGGATAATAATAATAAATCTGGCTATTCAGTTTTTTTAGAGTATCTCTCTGAGATGATATGACAGCGGGTTGTATTGCCGCATTCAATCCTAATGATTAAAAAAATAGTATAATTTATTTATTTATTTTATTTTAAGAAACTGACTGACTGACTGACTGATCGATCAACGCAGAGCCGAAACTACTGGTTGTAGAGAGCTGAAATTTGGAGTGCAGGTTCCTTAGGGAACGTAGGGGAGCACTAAGAGAGGATTTCCGGGATTAGAAGTGACCTATAATCTTCCCCGGGGCTCAACCATTTCCAAACCAAATTTCATCAATATCGGTTCAGCGGCTGAAACATGAAGTGGTAACAGACAGACGGAGTTACTTTCGCATTTATAATATCAGAAGGTATTTGGCATGAAGGGCAGGGACATGGCTACTACCGAGTCGAACGGACGCACTTCACTACCGAAACACAACCGAGACTAGATAGAGATGTTCTACTATCTAAAGTCCCGCGCCTTCACATTTCAAAACTGCATTTTTTTATTATTATTTAAAAAGTACCACCAACACTCTCAACGCACAGTTGATGGCTGTCTCAGCACGCACACATGTGTTGAGAGTGTTGGTGGTGCTTTTTAAATAAATTGCAGCGTTTTGAAATGTGAAGGCGCGGGACTTTAGATACTAGAAGATCTCTACTATAAAGCTTTGATCACTTTTATTTTTTCACTGATAACACGTTGTGCGTTCGCAAAGTAATTATGGGAATTGGTCTCGCCTGGGTTGACGCGGGCGTCTGGGCAGTCGGCGCGGGCGAAGACTGCGGCGCCGCAGCCGCCGCGGGCGCGCAGGGCGCCTTGCTACCGCACGGCGCGCTTGAAGGCTCGGTTTCTTCTCCTTCTCGTCGACAGAATCCTCCACACTTCTCGCACGAAAGGGCAGCTCCTTGAAGTTGGTCAAGTCCTCCCTCCGTACTCTTTTCCTTATCTTATTAGATTAGAAAGGAGGGCGTAAGTCATGTCCAATTGCGCTCTTTCTGAGATATCATTCTCCGGGAGTCTCACTATAAACATGTCAGTGTTTTGACTGTCTTGCGGCGTCGAAAATATAATATACCTATACGATGTGACGGGCGGCGACCTCCGTAAGCACTAATAAGGTTTCTACCGACTCCTGTGGCTTTGCAGCCGGAAAGAGTGCTCTGGCCCTCGGCCATGCATGTTACCGGCGTCGAAATATTTCTTTCAGTGCTTCAGTCTGCGACCGTTGAAGCGATTCTATTAGCGCGAACACTCGCTGGAATACAACAACAAAGTTGTCACGCACGGTGCCACCTTGGCGGATGTAAAATGAGAACACGGTGTGCGGCGAAGCCCTAATCACAAGTGATCGTGAATTCTTCTCAAAAATGTAGCGTGTGCGTTGTGATGGCTCAAAGTTGGCGACTGACTGGCGGCTGGAGTGGCTGGCGCGCGCGGCGCGGGGGCATAGGGTCGGCCGGTAGGAGAGAGCGGGACAGGGCTATTGAGACGCGCGTCTATTCCGCGAATCGGAATGGCAACCGCGCAATGATTTTTATGCTTACGAAGTATTATATATGTCTATGCAATCGCGTAATAGTCCGTTTTCTATTGGGAAACAGGTCGAAATTTTGAGTACAGCAATGCATTTATAAATAATGACCCTATAGGTTGGCCGGGTGAATGAACTTCGTATCACCCGAAGGTGATTCCCATACAAAGTTATATTTCTTTTTTTTAGCTGTTCCTGTAGACGTTTCCCGGTAAAAAGTACAAATAGTACATTATTGCAGACGCCGCTAAGGAGCGCATTGCCGGACGCCTTCTTAGTAGGTACGAGTCCGGCAATGCTGTTGCGGCCGAGGTCTATAGGTACAATGCTTTTCTCAAACTGTGAGGAAATACTACTCGTCGTCGTCACCATCATCATCACATCACCATCTCCATCATCATCACATCACTATCTCCATCATCATCACATCACCATCTCCATCATCATCACATCACTATCTCCATCATCATCATCATCACCACCACCATCAATACCATCACCATCATCACGGTATAGCAAAACACAACTTAGAAGGCGCGCGGATTCAGGCCAAAGAACACCAAAGAATATACAACTGAGGCATTGATGAAAATAGCACGTAGCATTTGCGGGCAAATGCGGGACATTACATTACATTACGTAGGTACATATGATTATAACCACAACAAAATGTCAATGTCTCTTTTTGTTTTTTTTTTATTCCTAATTGAGTTCCGTTTTGCACGCCGGTCGAAACATCAATGTGTAAATCTAAATGTAGTAGGTAAATAATAATAAATCATTAGTTTATTTCGCTTGTACCTACTCGTACCTACGATTTATATGTATAACTGACATTGTAGCTAGTATCTAAAGTTTAGATACTAGCTACGTACCGTAGATTCTAAACATTATTCAGGACCCAAAACAATTTAATTTTGTAAAATGCCACTTTTCAAATCACAATTTGTATAATCTGGATACCTACTATTATTATTACGCATACGCATATGACCGGTAATTTCATGGTAATTTCACAGCTTATATGTTCTAAAAGCCGTGGTGTGGCCCTAGTGGTTCGAGCCACCGCCTCTCATGCCGAGGGTCGGGGGTTCGATTCCGGCTCGCACCTCTAAGTTTACTTACGTGCGAAATTCAATTTGAATTTACTATGAGCTTTTCGGCGACGGAAAACATCATGAGGAAACCTGCACGCATCTGCGAAGTAATGCAAAGATGTGTGTGAAGTCCCCAATCCGCACTGGGCCCGCGTGGGGACTATTATAGCCCAAACCCTCTCATAATGAGGGGAGGCCTGTGCCCAGCAGTGGGACGCAAATAGACTGTAGTAGTAGATTATATGTACTCGTCACCATAACTGTTACAGCGAGCGTGTAGACAGTGCGGGTTTTCTACGCTCGAGTGGTCTACTATCTGGTCAATTTATTTTTGTTTTTTGTTTTTTACCTACAGCAAAAATCAATTTTTATAGACTAACTAGCTGACCCAGCGGACTTCGTACCGCCATAGTTTTCTTTTTGGGTGGGTATGAAAAATAGCTTACGTCCTATTCTCAGCCCTACTGAACATACACACCAAATTTCATAAGAATCGGTCGAGCCCTTTCGGAGGAGTTTGGTTACAAACACTGTGGCACGAGAATTTTATATATAGGTACTATCTATAGGTACTATATAAGAGATAAAATGTCCTAAGCAGAGCTCGATCGCCCAGGCCAGGTAGAGATCTTCACTATCTAAAGTCCCGCGCCATCACGTTTCAAAACGCTTCAATATACCACCAACACTCTCAACACATGTGCTGAGACAGCCATCAACTATGCGTTGAGAGTGTTGGTGGTGCTTTTTAAATAATAATGAAAAAATTGAAGCGTTTTGAGATGTGAAGGCGTGGGACTTTAGATAGTAGAAGATCTCTACCTACTTCTTATTATAAGTAGCTATTTTTATTTCTTACATAAATGAATAAAATACTTATAAGAGATAGGTATGATTTATTTCTTCTAGCAGTCTTCTGACATGTCACCGCTCATTACATTTTTTATATCTGATCATTATAAACAACAAAATACTTGTATAGGTACTTACTTACCTATTTCGTTCAATGATTTTCCAACTCATAAAAAGCGATTTACGCGATCAACTATGTAACGGCGGGTTAACGCCATCTTGTGAGCATTCTGGAAATTAATAGGAATCGGACGGACACTAGCACTAGCAGATCAGCTGTTCATAGACCACGACGCCATATTGGCCTGATGCTTACAGTGTAAACGTTCTCTCACACAAGCTTGGTTCGACCGAAATTTTATTGGTTTTGAAATGCTTATAATTATTTTATTCTTTGATTTTTTGCGGTGTTTTTGATCTATGCGCGCTCGGGAAATAATGTAATATTTTATTAGAACGATAAAAGAAACTAAAAGCAGTCGTAGTCGAAGATTACGTGAGCAGTTTTTTGTATGGGGTTCAGCCGTGACGATTCACCTTAAACAAAACTTAATGAATACTGTCGATGTGAGCGAGCGTAGCGAGCGAACGGATTAGCCCGCACAAAAATAATTCGGATAGGTTAGGTTAGAAGGTCGAGGCGGGAGCGTAGCGCAGCGTAGCTCCCGCCTCGACCTTCGAGGTTATTTTTTTATTACCAACTAATTAATAATTTCTTTTTATGAATTTTAATCATCAACCGTAACTTGAACTTGAATAAGTACATTGTTGGATGATTTGATTAACGCCGGGTTCCTTTATCCACAAAACGCTTCGTTTTGGCTACGAAGAACGATAGGAATCCGGCGAAATGGTGAATTTTGGGTGGAATGTTTGGGAGGACATTGTAAGATTTGTAAGGGCTTTTATAAAATATGCGTTTCTTTTCACCTTATACCTTTACTTAGTTATGCCATAGACAAAACAATTATATAGACTAACAATCTTCTTACATTGCTGCGTACGTTGGAAAACTCTATATGTGAATTGTGAATTGACAGGCGATGGTGGCATGGCAAACTGAAATCTCTATTTTGCGTCACTGAATGTTACAAAAAAGATCTCACCTTTTTCCAGTTAAGTAGATTTATTACACCTATGATTAGATTTATTGAGACTAGTTGGACATCCTTTGCAAAAAAAGTATTCCCAACGAGTTACAGTGTGACAGTTGAGTGTGACTTATTGGGAGTTAATTATGAAAGTTGTCCTATCTAGTAACAGGTTTGAGTGTGAGTGTGACTGGATGGGATCTTTTCCAAAAAGTATTCTCATCAAGTCACAGTGTGACAGTAGGAGGCGTGACTCGTTGGGAATAACGTCACATGTGGTCCTATCTAGTAACAGTGTGACTAGTTGGGATTTATTGTGTACAACAAATAATCTTAATGACGGTAAAGGATGTGACTCGCTGGGAAAAGTTGTCCCATCCAGTAACAGGTGTAATTAGTTGGGAATTTCTTCGGAAAAAAAAATCTCAACGAGTAACAGTGTGACAGTTGAGGTGTGACTCGTTGGGAAAAAGTATTAAAAGTTGTCCCATCTGGTAACAGGTGTGACTGGATGGGATTTTTTGACAAAAAATCTTCCCAACGAGTCACAGTGTGACAGTTAGGGGTGTGACTCGCTAGGAACAAACGTAAAATCCCATTTAACGATATTGTTATCGCATTTTCGAGTTTTTTTTCCAAAAAACTTTTTTGATGTAGGTACATTCGTTTAGAACGTCTATATAGCTTGTGTAAAGTCGGCAATGTCAAATAAAAAAAAGTATTAACTTACACGCATCCATGGCTCGTTTTGGAATTAAAAAAAACATAACTGTGGAATAATGGATTTTCATACAATATTACTACATGGGTAAAGTGTGTAATAATGGATTTGCATACAACATTATTAACCAGATTTTGAAGGAGGATTAATGAGAAACTTTCTCCCCAATTAATAGTACATTATTGCAGAGGCCTACAAGTAGCGCATTGCCGGACGAGTCAGTTAGAAGGCTGTGCGAAGCGAAGCCTTCTATTAGTACGAGTCCGGCAATCGCAATTGCGGCCGAGGTATATATAATGCTTTTCTCAAACAGCGAGGAAATGCGTAAGGTCAGTCGGGGCAAGTGCGCCAGGATGGGGTAAGTGCGCCTAACATAAATATATCGAAACCTATAAAAATTACTCAACTAGTAGTTGGCTATTTACAAGGCATAGGAGCGAAATAAATTTAGGCGCACTTACCCCACATCAGTATTTACTACTTCCATGATCGTGGATGATTTGACCATGGAAGTTGTACTTATTACCTCCATGGATTTGTCAGTTTCGGGGCAAATGCGCCAGGATGGGGTAAGTGCGCCTAACATAAATATATCGAAACCTATAAATATTACTCAACTAGTAGTTGGCTGTTTACAAGGCATAGGGGCGAAATAAATTTAGGCGCACTTACCCCACATCAGTATTTACTACTTCCATGATCGTGGATGATTTGGCCATGGAAGTTGTACTTATTACCTCCATGGATTTGTCAGTTTCGGGGCAAATGCGCCAGGATGGGGTAAGTGCGCCTAGCATAAATATATCGAAACCTATAAATATTACTCAACTAGTAGTTGGCTGTTTACAAGGCATAGGGGCGAAATAAATTTAGGCGCACTTACCCCACATCAGTATTTACTACTTCCATGATCGTGGATGATTTGGCCATGGAAGTTGTACTTATTACCTCCATGGATTTGTCAGTTTCGGGGCAAATGCGCCAGGATGGGGTAAGTGCGCCTAACATAAATATATCGAAACCTATAAATATTACTCAACTAGTAGTTGGCTGTTTACAAGGCATAGGGGCGAAATAAATTTAGGCGCACTTACCCCACATCAGTATTTACTACTTCTATGATCGTGGATGATTTGGCCATGGAAGTTGTACTTATTACCTCCATGGATTTGCCAGTTTCGGGGCAAATGCGCCAGGATGGGGTAAGTGCGCCTAACATAAATATATCGAAACCTATAAATATTACTCAACTAGTATTTACTACTTGTTTATGTACTTATTACCTCTATGGATTTGTCAGTTTCTAGAGGTGTCTCAAATAACAAGCGAATAAAAAAAAAACACACACGACAATAATGTTTTTGCTGGCCAAGGCCGGCAATGGACAGCCTCGCGTCTTCTTTTTTTTAAAGTAACACGGACATTCCCGAGCATGTTTGAGAAAAGGAGCATTACCTATTCCATTTTCAGCTGAAAGACATCAATGACATATATCTGTTGTACCTAACCTACACATAAAAATAAAAAATATATAGGTCCTGGGCCTATATTCGAAGTCTTTAAATAGGGATCTCGCTGTTCCCTATAGGATCGTTCACGTGTCGCGTGATTTTTAAACACTGCCTATATACACATAATATATCTAATCTACATTTATGAAATAAAAAATAGTTAAATGGTTTATACTACACCTACTCGGAAAGTCAATTCAAACTAAACCATTAATTGAAGAGAAAGTTGCTCATTAATCCTCCTTCAAAATCTGGTTAATAATGTTGTATGCAAATCCATTATTACACACTTTACCCATGTAGTAATATTGTATGAAAATCCATTATTCCACAGTTATGTTTTTTTTTAAATTCCAAAACGAGCCATGGATGCGTGTAAGCTAATACTTTTTTTTATTTGACACTGCCGACTTTACACAAGCTATATAGACGTTCTAAACGAATGTACCTACATCAAAAAAGGTTTTCGGAAAAAAAACTCGAAAATACGATATCAATATCGTTAAATGGTTTGAAGAAACATATGCATTGATTAATTATACTAAATATGATTTTTCAACACACTTGCTCGTAACGTGGCCCTTATGACATCGCTTTTAGGCTCACAATCCCATAAATAACAAACGCGTGCCTTTTACTTTACATTACCGCACTAGTTTTTTATTATCATGCTCATAAGTTCAATTTGTACCCAACTGGTGCAACATGTACATCGAAGAAGCATTTTCAAGTTAACCGGGTAATAAAGTTTTCTTTTTAAATATTCAGCCAGGACTTATTGCGACTAAAATTTAAAAATGATATATGAACCTATTTTTGTTTTCTGCTTTGATTAATTTAATAAATGACAACTAAAAATACTGATAATTCATTTAAACTTATGTTTTAAATACTAAAATGTCCCATTGATTTAGTTTTAATGTTGGCTGTTTGGCAGTTTCACCTTTACTTTATCTGTCACCTGCACAGCTGCGCGCGCATCTGTAACACGGCCCGCGGAAAGACAAAACGAGCGCCATTTTTCATAAGTAAACATTTGTTCACATTTTAAGCCGTGTTGTGTTTGATTACTAAAAATGTTGACTTCAAGTGAGGAAGAACACACAAATTTTACTCCACCAGATATACTTATCGAGGCTCGAAACGCGAGTGACAGTTTGTTGCCGCCAAAATCGAGAGAGAAGTATATAGCGGCTTACGAAACTTTCTTACAGTGGAAGAAAGACAAAAGAGCTCAGTCTTTTTCTGAAAACGTGTTTTTGGCGTACTTCAACGAAATAGCAAATAAGTACAAACCCAGTTCGCTTTGGTGTATTTACTCCATGTTAAAAAGTACTGTCAGGACCAAAAATAATATTGACATCAAAACCTACACTAACCTAAACTGAGCCGCAACCATCGACTTTTAGTGACACTGGTTATTTAATGCCTTCCTGACATAAATGAACCCTCTTCGGTACAACATTCGGAAAATATTCCATCGTCGCCTACGTTTACCCAAGAAAACGATACTATTAATAATACCAACATAACACAAACTGTAAAAATGCCAACAAAAACTGTTCGCTATCACTTCATGAATTGTACTTTCACTAATTGTTTAAACAATTAAATGTTTAATGGACAAGAAGTTGTTTTTTTTCCTCGCAAGTGTGTTGAAAAACGTCGTATGACACGCGTGTGCTTTGATCATTACATACTCGGCTATCTTATCGCGCTCGCCTTCGGCTCGCGCTGAAAATACCGCCTCGTACGTAATGACCAACATAGCACACTTGTATCATAATGTACTATTATATTTCGGGTTGCACGCAAGAAATTTTGTAATGATCTGTCTCGTCACTGGCTGTAAAGACGCGGCGCGCCCAAATTAAAAAAAAAAGGTTGGCGCGGTTTTCACTTTAAAAAAAAGAATATCGCGCGCCTTTCGTTTCATTGTAATAACTTTGAATTTGCTTTTGTGTTTGAAATGTCTTCAACAAATGAGGAAAGTAGCGATGGTAGTATTATTGGAACGCCACCTAAAATATTAATTCATGCTCAACAAGCAATTAACAATCTTCTACCGGAAAAATCAAAAAATAAATACATGAAGCAGTATGAAGAATTTATGCAGTGGAAGACTGAAAAGCAAGCTTCTTTGTCGGAAAATGATCTTCTAGCCTATTTTAGTGAAAAGTCTTCAAAATATAAGCCTAGCAGCCTGTGGGCTATATATTCAATGCTGAGAAGTACATTGTTATCCAGAGATAATCTATCTATATAAATAAAAATGAATTGCTGTTCGTTAGTCTCGCTAAAACTTCAGAACGGCTGGACCGATTTGACTAATTTTAGTCTTGAAATATTCGTGGAAGTCCAGGGAAGGTTTAAACGATTAGAATGTATGGAAAAATTGCGAGGAAAATACAAAAAACGACAATTTTATTTTCCCATACAAAATGTTCTTACCTGTCAAACGTTCGATGTTCGCCCCGTCGGATCGGTATTTTAAGGATAATTACATGTAGATCTAGATTAAATAAGGGTTTGGAATCGACAACATATATCCATAATAGTCGAATTATCGCGTATTTACATTTAAAAGATGACAAATAATGACTATAATGACAATGACACTTTGTTATTGTGTTGGATGCGTTCAGAAATAATATACTTTGGATGCGTTCAGAAATATACTTTGAAACAGTAAAGTTCCTTTTATACGATCAGAATTGGGTACTTCAGTAAAGATTAGCAACTCTTTATGAAATGTGAATTTGTATGAGGTTTATAAAGAAAATTCGTCAAAATTTTTAATAAAGAGTAGAAAAAAATAGGAGCGCTATGATGGCAACACTTAGAGTATAATCTGTTACGATTTTTGCCCACCAAATAATCGATTGATCGATTCAGCGATTAATCGATTATTGGCTTCATATTATCGGAATCTAATCGAATCGAAATCGCGCATCCCTACTGTTTCTTACGCCTGAAAAAAAAATTGATTTGTCAATTGGCTATGGGGGAAAAATGACAATGTGCTCGATTATTTTTTTATGGATAGGAATAATGCATACTTGCATTCTGCTGCATACTTAGACCAAGATAACACCTTTATTTCAATCGTCATAACACAAAATCAATTTCTTTTTTTTTACGCGAAATCTACGGCACGGAAAATTCTGAGATTTTTTTCTCTTGATACGGAAGATTATTCCTATCCATAAAAAAAATATCGAGCACATTGTCATTTTTCACCCATAGCCAATTGTGTCGTTCGGTTACGATTCGAAAACATTATTATCTACCTTCAAATCTTGACTTTATGAGCAGAATCTTATCATAGTCAAACAATACACGACTACCGCCCATCTGCCTTAAACTGACATTGGCATAGGCATCTCTGCTGCCATTAACCGCGATAGATTGAACATTATTATCTGATACCGCTTACTTTTCGTCTTTTATTTTTTTATTACTATATGTATATATTAATCAATCTTTATCACGGTACAGTCACAGTACAGCCAGCAGCGGAAGTAGATGCACAGTCGAAGAGCTCAATATGATCTCCACACGATTCTATTGTCAAGAGAATAAGACCGCGTGTAGATTATATTATATTCGAACCATATTTTCTAAAATTTCCGCAAATGAGACTTGAATCAGCAACATATCAATTAATCTAATAGCAAAGGCGAATCCGGCTTGCTAATGATGTCTTGACTTCGCTTGCCGGGACTTGACGGCGTGGCGGAAGGCGTCGGTGACTCGGACGAGTCTGGCAGAACCAGAATATTGCCGATGTTGTGCTCCTGGCTTTCTTCAATCTCATCCAAATATTTTAGTTCCTCTACAGTTAAATTCAGTTCGGAAAATGTTATTTCAGATGATGATGATGGCATTGTTGAGACGAACTTCGGCTTTTTCAACAGTTGTTGGATTTTTTTGTTCCTAAGCCCTATTAATTCGTATCATTCGGCTCAAATTGTGACCGCACTTTATACAAAACTTGAAGGTATCAGCGGTTATTGTGAAACATTCGTCGCATCTTAACATTTTTTTTGTACAACTAGGACAGGTAGTACTTTTGTTCTGCCGTTCTATCCACTTTTTACAAAAGGGACAATGCATTGTTAAGTTATTATAACTTTGAAAAAAAAAATCAATTCTATTCTATATAAATTGATGGCTTCTGTCTTGGACACTTCGCCAATATCAAAGTTAGGGCCACAGGCCTGCAAGTTGTTCGGTAATAATGATAAATGTACGGTACAAAAAAAAAACAAGTAAAAATGTTTAGTATCTTTAGTATCTTCAAAAATGTTCAAACTATTGAATAAAAATATATCAATGAAATTTTCTTCGAAAGTTCGGTGACAATGACACTGACAGTCAACAGTGTTGCCAGGTTACTATTCGAATATTGCGTTTAGGAATGTCGCGTAATCGATAGAGACCAATAAATAAGGTACTTACCTTATTTGTTAACATAAGAGAAATGGTTTATATTAAGAGGTAAGTGATACGAAGTTCACCGGGTCAGCTAGTATTGATATAAAGAAATACTCAAAATTAGCAGCATTTCTGAAAAAGAAGTCTAGCTGGTTTCGCAGTAAGAAATCCAAAGTGCTAACTGCAGATGAAATCAATTCTTTTTTGCAAAACGCTCCAGATGATACTTATTTATCCTATATACAGGGTGGAAAGATCGAATGCCACATAGAAGGCAACTACCTTAAATATATTGTTTTATTTTGTGTGTTTTAATTTTTCGTTTACAATTTTCATGGCCTTCCGTTATTCTGATTGTATTTGTTATTTAGAGAAAAATGAACCTTATCAGTAACCCTTTCAATCTGCATCATAAAATACAGCACATTATTTTTTGTCACATTTGACCGGTTCGAGTCCCGACTGAGGCAAGCGATTTTTCGTAAATCCTTAAATGCAGTATTTATTGTTTTTAAAAACAAAGGAAAGTCTCCCTTACACAAAATGTGCTATTTACAATATTTAAGGTAGTTGCCATCCATGTGGCATTCGATCTTTCCAGCCTGTATATATCTAAATTTTTGTACGAGATTTTGTTGTTTTTTTTTTCCTCGTAAGAGTAGTATAAAGTATTATATATCCCTCGAGGGTAAGTATTGATTACTCAACGAGTGGCCATTTGAGGCCCGACGCGAAGCGGAGGGCCTTAAACAACACGAGTTGAGTCGACACGAGCCTTACTCCTCTTGGTGAATAAATAACTATAAATCCATACTAATATTATTAAATGCTAATGTAACTCTGTCCATCAGTATTATACCCCCTCAGGCTTAAACTGAGCTGGAGCGAATTTTGGTATGGATGGAGATAGTTGGAGTCCCGGGGAAGGACGTAGGCTACTATTTATCCCGGTAAAGCGCACAGTGGGAAGTGCTATAACGCAGAATTACACGCAGACAAAGTCGCGGGCATCGGCCAGTTGTCTTAACTAATATGTAGGTACGCCATATGACATGCCACGAAAAGCACACATCATCAATATCATTATCATCGTAGTAATAAAAGTAGTAAGCCAATAATCATCCAAGCCAAAGTGTTGTCTTTGCTAAAAAGCCCACATTATAACCTTCTAACTATCCGTGTAACTTTGAATGAACGCTTTCGCGTCGATAAGGTTTCATCCTAAAAAGGCGGTTATGGTGTTAAAGGTCACATTGATAAGCGCGCTACTACCAAAACGGCGCGTTTTATCATTCTAAATTAAATGTCGATGGTAAAATAATTTCAAGACAAAATTATCAAAATTATGTCGTAAACAAGGAAGAGGGCAGTGAGTATTTTGATGCTATATCGGACCGGCTGCAGTGTGCAGCGACAATCGTAAACCCGACGTGGCTACGGATTATTAAAAGTATGTACTTTATGAGTGGTTTGGTTTGACGGAAGCCTAAAGAATACCCGCTACCTGTTGCCAAACATATCAGGTTACATTACAATATAGTAGAGTAGGTACCTACTTAAAAATTATTGCTGACTTTGTATCGTTGCTGTCAAATAATCGGTGTCTAAACAAAGCATGACCAATATAGCTCAAGATAGCTACCTAAACAAATAAAAAAGTCATGAACATAGGCACCCCCCCAGCCAGACAATTCCAGTTTGGAATTTACAGTCTGATACGGCAAGCGTATTATCATCCGTAGCAATAGACCTGGTAGCCGATCTTGAGCATGACCTCCGTCCTGGGTTCACATTTGGTACCACCTCAGTCAGTGCCGGATTAACCCATAAGCAAATTAAGCAATTGCTTAGGGCATCACGTCTAGGGGGGCACCACAAACGGCAAAAAAAAACAACCAAAACAAAAATGAGAACTTAAGTTTAATTTATTTTTATTTTTAAAAGAACCCACTGAAAATTACAAAATAATGTTGATATTACCCACCCCTATCCTTATCCAGTCCCTATCCTGTCTCTTTTCCTACCTCGTAAAACAAATTACGGCCAAAAACTAATTAATACCTAATAATACGGAATTTAATATATATCTGGGCTTAGTTTTTGATGTTGGTACCAAAACAGTTATTTTTCGAGGACTTTTGGTTTGGTACATTTGGGTCAAGCAAAACGTGACGATATTTTACCCACAGAATCAGCTATCGATTCCAAGCTTGTCTTTTAGGTTTTTAAGATTTTTCGAGTTAGTAAAAAAAATTGTATGGGATACAGGTATCGCTCACACCATCAATCCCATACTGGGCCATACTATTTTGTTTTACTACCTCGAAAATAATTAAAAACCTAATAAACATGCTTAGAATCGATAACTGATACTGTGGTTAAAATATAGTCATAACGTTTTGCTTGACCCTATACGAGTATATTCGTCGTATTATTTTCTAGTGTTTAGCAGCACTATTATTTTTCGTTGATTTGGCACCGACTTCAAAAACTAAGGTGCATAAGTGAAATACCACATTTTGGTCGCGTTTAAGGCCGTTCCCTGACCCAGCATCGTCAAATTGCTCATGTAAGATCATACTTTTCTAAGAAATGTTAAAAGTTAAAAATATGAAAAAAAAAAACACATGTTATATTTGATTATACCATCCTTACATTGACAGCTTTCGTTACACGTTTCACGAAACTTCGCTCGATACAATTTAATTCCAAAGTAACCTCTAACTCGGACCTTTAATCCAACTTTACTCCAGTTTATTATATCAAACAGTGTAAAACTAAATATAACAGAAATATTATCCATATCATATGCATACATTGACAGCTTTATAAATGCCATGTTTTTAGACGGTATTTTTATAGAAATTAAAACGCGTTAAATACTAACTAAATCGGGCGTTCTGTGCGTAGCGCTTTCTCTTTCACTTGTTGCACGAGTGACAGTAACGCCGGAGCTGGGTATAGGAACGGCCTTAAAGGCCTAAAACTAAAATTTGGGCCAAGATATGAGTCTCGAAAATATATATTTGAAGGATTGATTAATGTTTTCTTCAATCTGAGCTGCAAAAATTGCGATACGCCCAGATTGTCCTTACAAAAAAAAACATTAAGTACTTATAGCGTTTTTCAACCTTTTAAATCATCTAGACCAATTTTATTTGATGTAAGATAAAGAGTATTAGTATAAGTAACCTAGTCAAATTACTTTAATTAATTAAATTAGTTTTCATTATTCTATAAAAATGTATTTGACATATTATTATTAGCAGCATTATTATTATTTCTTTTGACATATTTAAATTATTTTTTATTGTGATCATTCATGTATTTTTAATTAATTAATTATTTGACTATGTTGTATTGTACCTATTTGCATATTATTTAATGTTGTGTTTTACTTGTATACTAACCCCTAGTCAGTAAGTATTATTGTACTACTAACAAATTATGGATCATGGGTCCGAAATAAATATATTGAATTGAATTGAAATCGCTACGCTCAATATCTAGACCATGATTTTACACGGGACGTCCAGAAAATAAAACCGTAAATAACTACCATACCGTCGTGGGTACGGTGCGAGCGATGCTTGTGCAGTGCACGTACACACCGCAACTTCAATTCCTCAAATGTATTTTTTCAAGTGTTTCGGCCCAAATTTTAATTTTGGGCCTTTCAATGTGCCCAAATTGTGTTTTTCTCATTACTAATCTCGTCCTAAGCCCAGATTTTTTTAATATATCACTCGCTTGCCTATACCATTGGTATAGGCAAGCGAGAGCATAGCCCACCTGATGGTGAGTGATCACCATGGACACCGAAATCCTATGACCTCCTATTAAGGCGCCTGTAGCCGTCGATAACCTTGAGCGTTTTGAGCCCGATCCTCTCAATAATAACCGCGCCAAATACGCTAACGTAAATTACAACGATAGCAATGGTTAATTTCGCCCACTGTCTTAAGTCTACCGTGGCCCAGCGGTCCAAATTCATCATGACGTACATGAGAACGCAAGAGGGGCGCGGGTTCAAATCACCGCTTATAATAACTTTTTGTATATTTTTTTTATGAATTGAATACTTTTTTAATTAATTTACATGCTGAACATGGTACTAGTGATATTTAGATATTTTTAATGTTTTTTCGTATCAAAGTCGTAGTTTAAGAATATGCAATGCAATTAGGCATTATGCGTATGTAGGGTAAAACCCCGATAAATGACTACATTCATAATAAAGTTCAAACAGCAGGAAAACTGGCCTGACTGGAAAAAAAATGTTCATGGTTTTATTAATTATAATCATGATTTTTTAATGTCAAATATTCTTGAATAAAGTCATTGTTAAAATCCGATCATTCTGTACAATCTAAATATATATTCTGTACATCTAAATATATAAAACTCAAAGGTGACTGACTGACTGACATAGTGATCTATCATCGCACAGCCCAAACCTCTGGACGGATCTGGCTGAAATTTGGCATGCAGGTAGATGTTATGACGTAGGCATCCGCTAAGAAAGGATTTCCCGAAATTCCCACGGAAACGGGAAAAAACGGGGTTTTTCATTTTAATATTTCTGCGCATACGAAGTTGTGGGGAAAAGCTAGTCTAAATATATAAAACTCAAAGGTGACTGACTGACTGACATAGTGATCTATCAACGCACAGCCCAAACCACTGGACGGATCTGGCTGAAATTTGGCATGCAGGTAGATGTTATGACGTAGGCATCCGCTAAGAAAGGATTTCCCGAAATTCCCACGGAAACGGGAAAAAACGGGGTTTTTCATTTTAATATTTCTGCGCATACGAAGTTGTGGGGAAAAGCTAGTCTAAATATATAAAACTCAAAGGTGACTGACTGACTGACATAGTGATCTATCAACGCACAGCCCAAACCACTGGACGGATCTGGCTGAAATTTGGCATGCAGGTAGATGTTATGACGTAGGCATCCGCTAAGAAAGGATTTCCCGAAATTCCCACGGGAACGGGAAAAAACGGGGTTTTTCATTTTAATATTTCTGCGCATACAAAGTTGCGGGGAAAAGCTAGTCTAAATATATAAAACTCAAAGGTGACTGACTGACTGACATAGTGATCTATCAACGCACAGCCCAAACCACTGGACGGATCGGGCTGAAATTTGGCATGCAGGTTCCTTAGGGAACGTATGGGAGCGCTAAGAGAGGATTTCCCGAAATTCCCACGGGAACGGGAAAAAACGGGATCTTTCATTTTAATATTTCTGCGCATACGAAGTTGCGGGGAATAGTACAATATTGCAGAGGCCGCCAAGTAGCGCATTGCCGGACGATTCTATTAGTACGAGTCCGGCAATCGCAATTGCGGCCGAGGTATATATGTATATAATGCTTTTCTCAAACAGCGAGGAAATACGTAAGGTCAGTCGGGGCAAGTGCGCCAGGATGGGGTAAGTGCGCCTAACATAAATATATAGAAACCTATAAATATTACTCAACTAGTAGTTGGCTGTTTACAAGGCATAGGGCCGAAATAAATTTAGGCGCACTCACCCCACATCAGTATTTACTACTTCCATGATCGTGGATAATTTGGCCATGGAAGTTGTACTTATTACATCCATGGATTTGTCAGTTTCGGGGTAAGTGCGCCTAACATAAATATATCGAAACCTATAAATATTACTCAACTAGTAGTTGGCTGTTTACAAGGCAAAGGGGCGAAATAAATTTAGGCGCACTTACCCCACATCAGTATTTACTACTTCCATGATCGTGGATGATTTGGCCATGGAAGTTGTACTAATTCTCTTCTCTCTCGGTGCACTCTTTACAGAGTGGTCGTGGTCAACTGCTAGCACCGCTAGGCGCAGATGTCACTCGTTGTCAGTTTCTCTACAGAGGTGTCTCAAATAGCAAGCGAATTAAAAAAAACACACACGACAATAATGTTTTGCTGGCCAAGGCCGGCAACCGGCAATGGACAGCCTGGCGTCTTCTTTTTTTGAAAGTAACACGAACATTTCCGAGCATGTTTGAGAAAAAGCTAGTTATCTGTAACAACATCAATTCAGATTCCTTTTCTAAGTTGGTGGACGCGAATTCGTCCATAGGTGGACGCAATCTGGATTAAGTGGACGCAAACTGGGTAAATCGCCTAATTTGCCTATTTGTGTCGTTTTTTTGAAAACTACCAGATATTTTGACCAAAACTATAAGTTATATTGAAAAGGACTATATAATCAATACATTACATCCCTTTTATAATCAAAATTTCAATTAGAACATTTTTATTTTCACCTTCAAACTTGCCAACTCCACTAAGTGGACGCAAACAGGCGAAGCGACCCTACTTTTCAGCGACTTTCTTGAGGTAATAAGCGGTTCGCCCTTGTCGCTTTCGTATCAACTTTATAGAGCAGTGTGATCTTCTCCCCTTTTTATTACCCATTTTAACACTAGGTAACAATAACAATATTATAACAAGAACACTATTACGGAGTAACAAAACAAACTTAACAAATAAGTATCTATAACAACAATAAAATGCAAATCCTCGAGACAAATCACTCCACTCGACTTACTCTCTCGCTAGTTACTCACTCGCTATTCACTCATTTCCGAGTGCCGGCCGGCAGGCCGACCATGCTGTGCGTCCTCTGATCGAGTTCGGGATACCTACCTAGCTGGCAACAGCGCGCGCGACCGCGAGGTAAACAACACGAGTGCCGAAACTCGCAACGTCGCCTTGTTCTCAACCACAACTTCTGTTTAATGCAATGAAGTTATAGAAAAATAACACTACTTCAAATCCAATATAAAAGTCAAATTTATGAAACGAACTTTTATCCTTCTTTCTTTAGTAATCATGATAGTTTAGATATTTTTTAATTAATAAATAAAAATATTTAAAAATATAAAAAACGCCGCATAATTCAACAAAACGCCTACCATAACAAGCGCAGCAAATGTGTGTTGTGATACTTGTGATTATACACTAAGGAATACATAGGTTTTTCGTCTAAAAGCTATTTATCATATAAGTTAGAAGGTAAAGCACTAGATAAAATTCTGAAAAGTACTTGCAAAAAATTTGGCAACGTAGATTTTTTCCTAAGCGGAAATAAATGGTTACATATAGGAGGATTAAGGATTTCTTAAATGACATCCATAGTACAAATCATTACATATAAGACGATATAAAATACCAGAAACACTAATTGACTATATTTGTGTTCCATATTCGTAAACTTTGCAGATGACAACTTGTTACAATTATAGAAAAATGGTTCCAAAAACACCTCGAATTTGCATTTTTGCCTCACTACTCACCTTAAGAAACCATAAGATCTCGAATGCGTTGCCTACCCTGCATTCGCCTGAGCCAGAAATTTCACCGGCTGCCTTAACCCCCTACCGGAACACAACAGTGCGAGCACTGCGGGGAAAGATGGTGGTACCACCCTGGACGGACCCAGCACCAGGTCCTACCACTAACATAGCACCAGGTCCTACCATTAACAAAATTTTGAATTTTCGTATTATTAGGAATTAATTACTTTTGGCCATTATTTATATATGTATGAAATGCTTAAGGTAACTTTACTATAGTATTTAAATTGATAAGGATTAATACTGTATCCGCCTTCCAAATACCAAATTATATGTGACCAATTTTTAGAACTAAGAATGGGTATAGTAGTAAGATATCCTTAGGAGATAGATAAGTATATGCCATCACATCACAGACTTACTTTTCTATTCTCGTATTTTGTCATCCAATTTACAGAAAACCATTACAAATGATGTAATAAACCTTCCTCGACAACCACTATGTCTCTACTTGTGAAAATCGCATTCCAATCGGTTGAGCCAAACGCGAGATAAACCTGGTCGAAGATACGGGTCAAACTTAGAATCTCCTTTTTTCTGAAGTCGGTTAAAAACAGCACCGAAAAATTTTGTTTGCAAAGAAAAGTAACTTGAAAGGGGGGGGGCACACAGGCGGGGATTGCTTAGGGCATCAAGTAGTCTTAATCCGGTACTGACCTCAGTGGTACAAAATGTCAACCTGGAGTATAAATCTTGCTTGAGATCGGCATAGTCATTGCTACGGATCAAGACCAAGGGGCACAAATAATTGTTTAGGAGTGACACGCTCTGGGATGGGAGGGGACGGCCGACTAGCCGCAACCGGTCGACCACAATCAGCCGGCTATGCAGCCTTGAGCCAAGGACTTCGAGGACCAAGTACGTTCAAGGACTTCGAGGGACTTCGAAATCAGCAAGCAAGCATCACTCCTCCCCGCCACCTCCGAGTAGAGCGACGTGCGAGCAGCATTCAAGGAATTCGGCAAACTACGGGAACTGCATAAATTGAAGTCAGTCTCGCCCTTGCCCCGCCACAATCTCTGAGTAGAGCGACGTGCGAGCAACGTTCAAGGAATTCGACAAACTACGGGAACTGCATAAATTGAAGTCAGCCGCGCCCCTGCCCCGCCACAATCTCTGAGTAGAGTGACGTGCGAGCAACGTCCAAGGACTTCGAGGGACTTCGGGATCAGCACAACTTGAAGCAAACATCACTCCTCCCCGCCACCTCCGAGTAGAGCGACGTGCGAGCAGCATTCAAGGAATTCGGCAAACTACGGGAACTGCATAAATTGAAGTCAGCCTCGCCCCTGCCCCGCCACAATCTCTGAGTAGAGCGACGTGCGAGCAACGTTCAAGGAATTCGACAAACTACGGGAACTGCATAAATTGAAGTCAGCCGCGCCCCTGCCCCGCCACAATCTCTGAGTAGAGTGACGTGCGAGCAACGTTCAAGGAATTCGACAAACTACGGGAACTGCATAAATTGAAGTCAGCCGCGCCCCTGCCCGCCACAATCTCCGAGTAGAGCGACTTGCGAGCAACATTCAAGGACTTCGAGGGACTTCGGGATCAGCACAGGTTGAAGCAAGCATCACCCCTCCCCGCCACCTTCTCCGAGTAGAGCGACGTGCGAGCAACGTTCAAGGAATTCGACAAACTACGGGAACAGCATAAATTGAAGTCAGCCTCGCCCCTGCCCCGCCACAATCCCTGAGTAGAGCGACTTGCGAGCAACGTCCAAGGACTTCGAGGGACTTCGGGATCAGCACAACTTGAAGCAAACATCATTCCTCCCCGCCACCTCCGAGTAGAGCGACGTGCGAGCAGCATTCAAGGAATTCGGCAAACTACGGGAACTGCATAAATTGAAGTCAGCCTCGCCCTTGCCCCGCCACAATCTCTGAGTAGAGCGACGTGCGAGCAACGTTCAATGAATTCGACAAACTACGGGAACTGCATAAATTGAAGTCAGCCTCGCCCTTGCCCCGCCACAATCTCTGAGTAGAGTGACGTGCGAGCAACGTTCAAGGAATTCGACAAACTACGGGAACTGCATAAATTGAAGTCAGCCGCGCCCCTGCCCGCCACAATCTCCGAGTAGAGCGACTTGCGAGCAACATTCAAGGACTTCGAGGGACTTCGGGATCAGCACAGGTTGAAGCAAGCATCACCCCTCCCCGCCACCTTCTCCGAGTAGAGCGACGTGCGAGCAACGTTCAAGGAATTCGACAAACTACGGGATCTGCATAAATTGAAGTCAGCCTCGCCCCTGCCCCGCCACAATCTCCGAGTAGCGCGACTTGCGAGCAACGTTCAAGGACTTCAAGGGACTTCGGTATCAGCACAAGTTGAAGCAAGCATCGCCCCTCCTCGCCACCACCTCCGAGTAAAGCGACGTATGAGTAACGTGCACTAATCAACTCGAAGCCAGCCTTACGCCGCGCCGTTACCATCTCCGTGTAGAGCGAAATACGTGCTAAGTTCAAGGACTTCAATGGACTGCGGGAACTGCACAATTATTGGAAGCAATCGTCAGAAGTCGCTGTCGAAAGTTCACAAGATAACTGTCGGACGAAACTTTGGAAGTCAACCATGGAGTGAGGCTGACAGTACTAGTTATTATCGTCGTCTCCAACAAGACTCATCGGAAGCATCAACGCTCATCCCGACAACAGCACACCCGTCACACCTACTGTCCTAGATTGGCTCAAGGCTGCATAGCCGGCTGATTGTGGTCGACCGGTTGCGGCTAGTCGGCCGTCCCCTCCCATCCCAGAGCGTGTCACTCCTAAACAATTATTTGTGCCCCTTGGTCTTGATCCGTAGCAATGACTATGCCGATCTCAAGCAAGATTTATACTCCAGGTTGACATTTTGTACCACTGAGGTGGTACCAAATGTGAACCCAGGACGGAGGTCATGCTCAAGATCGGCTACCAGGTCTATTGCTACGGATGATAATACGCTTGCCGTATCAGACTGTAAATTCCAAACTGGAATTGTCTGGCTGGGGGGGTGCCTATGTTCATGACTTTTTTATTTGTTTAGGTAGCTATCTTGAGCTATATTGGTCATGCTTTGTTTAGACACCGATTATTTGACAGCAACGATACAAAGTCAGCAATAATTTTTAAGTAGGTACCTACTCTACTATATTGTAATGTAACCTGATATGTTTGGCAACAGGTAGCGGGTATTCTTTAGGCTTCCGTCAAACCAAACCACTCATAAAGTACATACTTTTAATAATCCGTAGCCACGTCGGGTTTACGATTGTCGCTGCACACTGCAGCCGGTCCGATATAGCATCAAAATACTCACTGCCCTCTTCCTTGTTTACGACATAATTTTGATAATTTTGTCTTGAAATTATTTTACCATCGACATTTAATTTAGAATGATAAAACGCGCCGATTTGGTAGTAGCGCGCTTATCAATGTGACCTTTAACACCATAACCGCCTTTTTAGGATGAAACCTTATCGACGCGAAAGCGTTCATTCAAAGTTACACGGATAGTTAGAAGGTTATAATGTGGGCTTTTTAGCAAAGACAACACTTTGGCTTGGATGATTATTGGCTTACTACTTTTATTACTACGATGATAATGATATTGGTGATGTGTGCTTTTCGTGGCATGTCATATGGCGTACCTACATATTAGTTAAGACAACTGGCCGATGCCCGCGACTTTGTCTGCGTGTAATTCTGCGTTATAGCACTTCCCACTGTGCGCTTTACCGGGATAAATAGTAGCCTACGTCCTTCCCCGGGACTCCAACTATCTCCATCCATACCAAAATTCGCTCCAGCTCAGTTTAAGCCTGAGGGGGTATAATACTGATGGACAGAGTTACATTAGCATTTAATAATATTAGTATGGATTTATAGTTATTTATTCACCAAGAGGAGTAAGGCTCGTGTCGACTCAACTCGTGTTGTTTAAGGCCCTCCGCTTCGCGTCGGGCCTCAAATGGCCACTCGTTGAGTAATCAATACTTACCCTCGAGGGATATATAATACTTTATACTACTCTTACGAGGAAAAAAAAAAACAACAAAATCTCGTACAAAAATTTAGATATATACAGGCTGGAAAGATCGAATGCCACATGGATGGCAACTACCTTAAATATTGTAAATAGCACATTTTGTGTAAGGGAGACTTTCCTTTGTTTTTAAAAACAATAAATACTGCATTTAAGGATTTATGAAAAATCGCTTGCCTCAGTCGGGACTCGAACCGGTCAAATGTGACAAAAAATAATGTGCTTTATTTTATGATGCAGATTGAAAGGGTTACTGATAAGGTTCATTTTTCTCTAAATAACAAATACAATCAGAATAACGGAAGGCCATGAAAATTGTAAACGAAAAATTAAAACACACAAAATAAAACAATATATTTAAGGTAGTTGCCTTCTATGTGGCATTCGATCTTTCCACCCTGTATATAGGATAAATAAGTATCATCTGGAGCGTTTTGCAAAAAAGAATTGATTTCATCTGCAGTTAGCACTTTGAATTTCTTACTGCGAAACCAGCTAGACTTCTTTTTCAGAAATGCTGCTAATTTTGAGTATTTCTTTATATCAATACTAGCTGACCCGGTGAACTTCGTATCACTTACCTCTTAATATAAACCATTTCTCTGAAACAAGAAACGGGCGAGAGAATTGAAAAATAGGTATTTGAGAATTCTGTTGCTGTCGCGCTATGCCCGACCAACCGAGCTATCCATGTGTGAGTGGGAATGCCAATGCTGTGTGACGCGCGTCTCCCGCGCCCCGCCCGCGACCGCGCGGTGCCCATAGCTCGAGCACCGGCCGCCTATAAGTTAATTTGGCAATTGTGAAGCGTGTTATAGTACAGTCAAGGGCATTAATATGTATACATGTAGTGAATGAAACAAGCAATCCGTACGAATACCAGTTTATTACTAAATAGCTTTTGAGATACAGACGCGGTGCAGTGACAATGTGTCTATATGTATAGGTACATACATCTCATCCCTCCACATTTAATTTTGAGAACCTGGTGACAACAAAAGCATACATTACAAAAAAAACTTAACCTTAATACTTATAACTAACATTTTTCCTTGGACGCAAAGGGCGTGTCAGAGAGATGACCGGTGGAGACGAAAGGCCTGCAATCGCCTGTCTATCTGCGCGGGGCTCCCGCGAGCTCGCGCCTTCATCAGTAGCAGCGGCGCCAACGACCGGATCTCGCTCACATTCCTCATTTCCCCCCCCCACTATCACAGTCATCCCACATATCTAATTCAATCGGTTGTTGAGAAAAGGTCAAATCCTCACGTCTCCCTTCCTCAGCCATTCTGACGGGCGGCTCAGAATCAAGGTCAACTACGCCACGGGGCCGTCTGCTTACGCAATTTGGTGACTTCACAGTTCTACGAGTCGGCGAGGAGGGAAGAGCGCTGGGTTGAGGGGTTTTATCAACGAGTTCAATATTGGGATTACCTTTATATTTTATTAATTGATCTACGTGTCTGATACAAGGGGTATTATTACAATGTATCAATATTTTGTACATTCGATTACCAATTGTTTCTTCAACCGTACCTAGCGTCCACGATTCTTTTCGCGCACTGTACCATCGTACCCAGACAGGATCTCCCTTTAAGAATTGTCTTTTACTCTTTACTACATCAGGGTTTTCAATTTTATCGCAGTCTGAGGGGCAAATTAAATCTAAACGCGATCTCAAACTTCGACCGAACATGAGTTTAGCTGGAGACTCGCCTGTGGTACAGTGCACTGAATTTCTGTAATTAAATAAGTAATCTAACAGTTTATCTTCTATTACATTTTGGGAATATTTCTCCATTAAAATGCATTTTAGCATTTTTTTACATACGCGCACACATATTTCTGCCTGCCCATTGCTGGCC
>OZ020273.1:11334613-11496033 GCA_963971205.1 Aethes cnicana | reverse complement strand
CGTTGCTCTATAGACAGGTAGTCGATGTGGATGCGCCTCCAGGGCCCGGCCGCGGACGGCCAGCTGGCGGGCTGTTCGCGGGGCGGCGCGGCGCGCAGGCCGGCGCACGTGTCGCACGCGCCCACCCATGCCTCTATGTCCCTATCCACAGACGGCCACCACATACGACCGCGAGCGTTGCTCTTACTTTTAACGATCCCTAGATGAGTCGAGTGTAACTCCTCTAGCATGCGCCTTCTCAATGCCGCCGGAATTACGACTCTGTGCCCTCTAAATAAACAGTCGTTTTCATATTGTAAGTCTGTTTTGCATTGAAAGTAGGGTAATATTAATTTACATTAATTTTTCGAGGCCAGCCGTTTTTCATGTACCTGATAACAGTCTTTAAAGTACTATCCTTTTCTGTCATTTCTTTTATTTCCTTTGCAGTAACTGCTGGAGATAACACGCTTATAAGGTTTAAAGAACTGTAGGTATCATGCGAGTTGTCACTAGCACAACCTGGACTATTTAAAGGGGCACGCGAAAAGAAATCGGCTACTACGTTATTTTCGCTTGTAGTGTATTGAACAACATAATTATACGCTGACAATATAATGGCATATCTTTGCAGGCGTAAAGCCGAAGTTATTGAAATGCCATTCTTTTTGTTGAAAATAGACACTAATGGTCTATGATCTGTCTTGAGTATAAACGGTTCACTGCAGCCTACTTATATAGTACTGATGAAACCGCTTAACTCTGAATATTATAGCCGTCGCCTCCTTGTGGATTTGGCTATAATTCCGCTCGCTGGTAGTCAGCGACCTGGAGGCGTAAGCCACGGGACGCTCTTGGCCGTCATCGCTGCGCTGCGCTAGCACAGCCCCGAGCCCGCCGGGGCCCGCATCCACGGCCAGCACGAGCTGGGCGCCGGGCTCGTAGTGCGCTAGAACGCGCTCGCCCGCCAGCTCGGCCTTCACGCGACGGACCGCCGAGCGCTGCCGCGCACCCCACTGCCACTCTGCGCCGTTACGCAGTAGCTCGTGCAGTGGACTCATCAGCGAGGAAGCATTCGGAATGAAGTTTCTGTAATAGTTCACAATGCCTATGAAACGCTTCACTTCCGTTATATTAGTAGGATCCGGCGCATTTATAATAGCCTTAACCTTTTCGGGGCTCGTTTGCAGCCCGTTCTTGTTTATCACGTACCCTAAGTACGTCACACTAGTCCTGAAGAACTCGCATTTATTTTGCTGCAACCGAAGGCCCGCGCTATTTAACCTATTTAAAACTTCACGCAATCGATCTAAATGGATTTGTTTTGTTGGTCCTGTAACACAGATGTCGTCTAACCAACAACTTACCCCATCGATCCCGGAAAGTAAGGTTTCCATGGATTTTTGGAATATAGCGGGAGCATTTGCTAATCCGTAGACAAGACGGGTATATTTAAATAGCCCTTTGGATGTGTTAATGGTTGTTAGATCTTGCGAATCCTCAGTAAGCATGAACTGGTTGTAAGCGTTTTTAAGGTCGATTTTACTATAATGCATTCCGCCGCCTATCCTTGCAAACACTTCTTCTATTCTAGGTAATGGATACTTATCTATTACTAAATCATTATTTAAAGTATCGGAATAATCGCCAGCTATCCTGACCGATCGTTCTCTTTTAAAACTGGTACTATCGGAGTTGCGTAACGTGAATGGTTCACAGGGACTAAAATACCAAGGGTAACTAGCCTGTCTAATTCTTTTTCGACTCTGTCTTTAAGGGCAAAGGGCACTGGTCGCGGTTTGAAAAATTTGGGGGCTGCTCCTTCTTTTAATTTCAGATCCACTTGGAACTTGTTGAATGTTCCTAGCTCGTCACGCCACAGTTCCGGGAAAGCTTCTAGAACAGTGCTAACCTCACCGTCATCACCGATGCTATTCAAATTTGTACTGAAGGTCAAATTAAATGCAGACATAAAGTCACGGCCCAGCAAGGCTGGACCTCCGTTTTTTACAACAAATAATCGAATAGGTTTTGACTGATTATTATATATAGCTTCTACATTAAAATAACCCAAAGGGGAAATTTTATGACCATTGTACAAGCACATCGTGATATTACTTTTAATTAATTTATAATTTGAAAACATTTCTCGATACTGACTATCTGAAATTACACAAGTACCTGAGCCAGAATCGAGCTCCATTTCGAGCCTCCGATTTCCTAATACAATGTCTAACTTAATAGGATCATTAGTGACATACCTTATATTAAAGTTATTACATTCCTCACAAACATTTTCTCCGTCCTCGTGTGTGACGACCCCATCGTCCTCCGAAAGATGGTTCACGCGAGACGCTTGGTTTTTGTTATTGCACACCTTTTTGAGATGGCCACGAACACCACACTTTTGGCAACGGTAACCTTTGAAACGACACTTTATCTTCGACGTGATTACGCATGCCACATACGGAACAACGGCGTTCATTTAATCGCGAACCCGAAAAGACCCCGGTCGCGCTCGCAGCACCGCCGCCGCCTGTCACCGGTCGAGCCGATCGACGCCCTTCATACGCAGAATAAAATATTGGTTCTTCCTTTATAGCAACCGATCGAGCCTCCCTAGCGCATTCCGCTTGTGCTGCCATGTCCAATGCTGCCGCTAGTGTCAAGGTTGACGCGTTTTGTTGAAATAACTTGTCCCGTTCCGGCCCCACGTTCAATCCAAGCACAAATCGATCCCTTAGATTGGTATCCAGGGCATTGCCAAATTCGCAATGACTCGCCAGGCCTCTGAGCCGAGCCGCCCAATCATTTAAGGGTTCATTAGGTTTCCTCGTTGCCTCGTAAAACTTAGCCTTGTCTGCGAACGAGCACTGCTTCGGTTTAAAATGATTGTCCAGGAGCTCAGTTACTTTCGTATAGCTTAATGAGTCCAAAACCTCCGGATAAGCCAAATTGGTCAATAAGCGGTAGGAATCGTCCGAGAGATAAGTTAACAAAATTGCACTTTTTTTGTCATCCAGGATCGCGTTCACTTTATAAAACTGTTCCAAACGCCCTTTAAAAATACACCAGTCACTACACTTATAGTCAAAACTATTTAGACTTCCTAAATACGACATTTTAATAAGCTTTAAACTCGACTGTTTTTTTTTATACACGCGCGGGTAGTTAATCCTCGTCAGCCAGTTGTAGTGAATGAAACAAGCAATCCGTCCGAATACCAGTTTATTACTAAATAGCTTTTGAGATACAGGCGCGGTGCAGTGACAATGTGTCTATATGTATAGGTACATACATCTCAATACACCTTTGGACCTTAACACAACGGATCAGGATGCAAAAGTGTACACATATTAATGCCCTTGACTGTACATTACAGACCTAGGGTGGTAAATTCGTAAATGTCCCAGATCGCAGGTTTCTATGCGATCTGGGGCTTTACGAATTACCGCCCGTGGTTTGTCAAAAGTTTTACGTCTTGTCTTGGCCAAGAAGTGAGATTTTCTCTCCGCGTAGCGGGCAGAAAATCCCACTTACGGCCAAGGGTGACGTAAATATTGTTTTATCTTTATGTATTAGAGCTCTTACTCGCGGCTTCGCTCGCGCGCGTTTAATTTAGAACTTCTTTACTTATCCTTTCTTTATAGGTAAGTACTTAATAAGTAAAAATTCTCTACTTAGTCGGGCGGGCCGTTAGTATTGTCGTATTGTTTAAAAAATAATATGTAAAAATATAGGTATCTAAATAGGTATATAAAACTCAAAGGTGACTGACTGACTGACTGACATAGTGATGTATCAACGCACAGCCCAAACCACTGGACGGATCGGGCTGAAATTTGGCATGCAGGTAGATGTTATGACGTAGGCATACGCTAAGAAAGTATTTTGCGAAATTCCCACGGGAACGGGGAAAAAACGGGAGTTAACATTTAATATTTCTGCGCATACGAAGTTGCGGAGAAAAGCTAGTTCATAATATTTCTTTATCTGTACATAAGTATATAAAATGCAATGTCGCGACTGACTGACTGATCAACGCCCAGCCCAAACCGCTGAGCTGATGATGGAAGTTTGAAATTTGGAGACAACATTGATTGTATATTGTAGGCGTCGTTGTTTAAGAAAGGATTTCTTTTAATTCGTACAGTAAGTGTCAAATATAGGGGCCCATCGGTAGTATGAAACTCCGTTATCTTTTAAGTTAGAGATAAAAAACATTATGATTTAGGTGCCTAATTATAATCAAATAAACACGTGTTTCAGCATTTTTAGAAATTTCGCCTTTATGGGGGTGATATAGGGGGATGAAAGTTTGTACGGATTAACAGTCATTTTTACGTCAAACTCCCAAAATTCAAGATTAAGATTTTGGTTTACAAATAAATAAAAACGTATTTCAGCATTTTTGAAATTTGAATTTTAATGGGGTGAAATGGGGGATACATTTTTTATAGATAGAATCATCTTTCAAGTTAAAATTTTATGATTTAAATATAATACAAATAAATAAACGCGTGATTCAGCATTTTCAGAAATTTCACCTTAAAAGGGTTGACGGGTACGGGATGAAAGTTTGTATGGGGCGATTTCACTATCGCGGGTGCAACCTTTAGACTCATTTAGAGCAACATAATAACTAAATAGGGAACATTTTAAGTGAAATTATTACCTGAACATCTACATACATTTTCATCTGTTCTCTTTAGATACTTGTTTAAAAAATAAGAATTTTGTATTACTTATACATAATCAGCAGGAAAACTACATACAAACTTTTTACCCCCTTTTTACCCCTATAAAGGGACACTTCCCTAAAATCTTGTGTTAGTGCTCATTTATGTCATAAAAGAAACCATTTATCCAACTTTCATGTTTCTAGGCCCAGTGGGCTTAGTAGTTACATACAAACTTTTAACCCCCTTTTTACCCCTATAAGGAGGCACTTTCCAAAAATCCTTTGTTAGTTGCTTATTTAAATATGTCATAAAAGAAACATTTTTGCCAAGTTTTACGTTTCTAGGCCCAGCGATTTAGAAGTTACAAATAAATTTTCAAACCATTTCAGGGGGAATTTTCAAAAATCCTTATAGGAAGCACTTTCCAAAAATCCTTTTTAGTGCTCATTTATGTCATTAAAAAAAAACATTTTTCCCAAATTTCATGTTTGTGATTTAGAAGTTTTGTTACATACAAACTTTCAACCCACTTTTTACCCCTTTAAGGCGGGGAATTTCCAAAAATCCTTTCGTATCCTTACCTATATGAAAGGATTTTTGGAAATTCCCCCTTAAAGCGGTAAAAAGTGAGTTTTATTAAAGTGCCTCCTTGGCACTTTCCAAAAATCCTTTGATCGATCAGTTAGTCAGTTTCTTGTTTTACTCCGTCCCGCCCCCTAGTCATGCGTGACGTGAACTGTCAACTGCAGAAGATGGCGGATGCGAACTTTCATATTTAAAATCATTATATATCGAATAAACACAAGGTAATGTTAATCTCCGATGATACGATGTTCCATGACAATTTTTCTCTTTGCCTACATGATTTTTGCAGCCTTTTATCACGCAAGTCGGCATTTTTTAAGGGTTGCGTATATGTTGTTTGACATCCGCACTCACCGGTGTCTCGCTGAGCACTGTGCCACGCTTGGTGTCCATACTTGTATTGGACGCCAAGAAAGTGGGGGTCATGTCGTGTACGTAGACCCGTTCTATACGAAGTATTATATACATCTATGCCCAAAATGTTATGATTTAGATGTTCCATTAGAAATAAATAATTGCGTGTTTCACCATTTTTAGAAAATTCACGTTATAGGGGGTGAAATAGGGGATGAAAGTTTGTTTGGGACGATTCCACTATCGCGGGTGCAACATTTAGACTCATTTAGAGCAACATAATAACTAAATAGGGAACATTTTAAGTAAAAAAATATTGTCTGAAGTGGTACCTTTTTATCGGTTCTCTTTACATTTGTTTTAAAAAATAAGAATTTTGTATATGTATAAGTACATGATCAGCAGGGAAATTCAAAGTAATATCGCGGGTGTAACCAAATTGGCACACTTGTGCCAGATTATTTCACAAAAGTGCAAAACTGTTCATTATGAAAGATTTAGTGTTATGCTTTCATAGTTAGAAATGTTATGAGTTTTTCAACTAAATTAATGACTGTTAGTATAGGTCTCCTATCCTTATGTTATATTATATTCTTTGTTAGTGCTCATTTATGTCATAAAAGAAACATTTTTGCCAAATTTCATGTTTCTAGGCCCAGCGGTTTAGAAGTTACATACTAACTTTTTACTAACTTCCAAAAATCCTTTCCTATAAGGAGACACCTTGCATAGATCCTTTTTAGTGCTCAACTGCTCATGTATGTCATAAAAGAAACATTTTTGCCAAATTTCATGTTAGCGGTTCAGAAGTTACATACAAACTGTCAACCCTCTTTTCATCCCTTTAAGGGGGGAACATCCAAAAAACCTTTTCTATAAGGAGACACTTTCCATAAATACTTTTTAGTGCTCATGTATATCATAAAATAAAAAAAAGAACCAAATTTCATGTTAGCGGTTTAGAAGTTACATACAAACTATCAACCCTCTTTTCGTCCCTTTAAGGGGGGAACTTCCAAAAAAACTTTTCCTGTAAGGAGACACTTTCCATTAATCCTTTGCAGTGCTCATGTATGTCATAAAAGAAAAATTTTTGCCAAATTTCACGTTAGCGGCTTAGAAGTTACATACAAACTATCAACCTCTTTTCATACCTTAAGGGGGGAACTTCGAAAAAACCTTTCCTATAAGGAGACACTTTCCATAAATCCTTTTTAGTGCTCATGTATGTCATAAAATAAATAATTTTGCCAAATTTCATGTTAGCGGCTTAGAAGTTACATACAAATTTTCAACCCCCTTTTCATCCCTTTAAGGGGGGGATTCCAAAAATCCTTTCCTACAAGGAGGCACTTTCCAAAACTTCTTTGATCGATCAGTCAGTCAGTAAATCATTCAGTTTCTTGTTACAATAAGTATATAGATAGAACATAGATATATACCCTTTTTATGACTAAACCTATAATTATTTTAGTTGAAATCACGTCAATATTATAAATGTGAAAGTGTGTTTGTTTGTTTGTCCGTCCTTCATGTAACACTATAAATTTAAACAAGTAATCGTGCAAAGCATTTGTCATCATCCAAATTATGAAAAATCAATGGGATACAAATAGCGGTTCACTTGACTAAATTCATTTTAGCTATTTTCACCCGAGCAAAAGCTTGGTCGCCCAGGTACTTAGTAAAAACGACTGCACCGATTTTGATTAATATACATTTTACAATACATTTTTTTTAAATAAATTTAAGCCAATACAGAAATAATGGCCAATGATTATTTCACTGGTGCTAATAATTATGAAACTTGTAAAGATACCGGTTCATTTCAATGCGTGACACTGACACTGCGGAAAGCGCGATTGTACTTTTTACCCGACTACGCATTGCAAAGTAAGGTGGTGTGTTTACCTACCTATGTATGTATGTACTTATGTATATATGTATGTTTCTTTTGTTCCTTTGTTGTTTCCTTTGATTATGATCGGATCGAATCATAAATCCCTATGTTCAATATCGATATCGACAAACAACACTAGAATATCGATAAAATTATCGACAACGTGTCACATCACATTCATTGTGTGCGTATTAGTCTGCTTCGCTCCCCAACCTCAAGCCTTCCCCCGCTAAGCAAGCACGATAGAGACAACTGCAGCTTGGACGGAAAATACCTATGAAAAGAACACAAAAACAACGTTTGGCTGCCCCCTATTTCCTCTTCCAAAACTGGACCGATTTGATTGCAGTTTTCTTTAAAAATTAGAAGAAGACTTTATCTGTGTCCCTATTTTTTGATTTTTTTGATTTTATTTCGTAAAATTTGTTTGCTGGGTGTTTGAACATAACGAAAAATCTGGCAATTTTTTTCGATTTTTGAAGGCTCATATCTTTTTTAATATTTGGTTAATCAAAAAAAGGAAAAAATAGGAACCTAGAATTAGTGGTCGTTGAATTTTAGGAAAAAAAAATAATGTGGATATTTGCTTTATCCAGGGAGGAAACAGGGGACAGCGTTTGTATGGAAAAACGGCCGTTTTGTTTCCTGAGACTGAGACTGGCGAGCCAGTGTCCAGTGTCATTTTCATTCAACACTTACTTTTACCGATAGCTTTGCTGGCTAGCGTCTACATGTTTTGTTGGGTACAGTACTGTTACTATTCTGGATAAAGTTAGGTCAGGTATCAGTATTTAAGAGCGAAAAAACCTCTGATATTGACCTAAAATAACGATTAATATTATTATAATCGATTTTATAGCTATATTTTTGCCCTTCCTACTGAAATGATCTTTCAGCCCGGAGTTGTCAATTCAAAAAGTCCTCACTTTTAGCCAAAAGCCAACGGTTACTATTTAGATGTTTGTAGCATAGCGACCTGCCTTGCGATATTTGGAGAGGGCGCGCTTTTCGTACGACCTTTTTTGACATCACGTTCAAATGTGTCGAACGTAGAGAAGTATCTGTTACATATTAAGGTGGTTGACACGGTTCCACATAGCCCATACCTCACGAGATGGCGCCACTTTTACAAATTTCGTGTTTTTATTTATTTGCCAAATCGGCTGTGTTACAATTGTACGTAAACTGTAGCGAAATTTGTGCGAGAAACCATCATAATTCCTCATTTTGAACTTGTCACTCACACATGCATGCAGGTATTCCTTATAAAAGACAATTTCGCCTAATTCGTGGTTGCGTAATGGTCTGAGTGCTCGGCTTGTAAGCGAGAGGTCCAGAGTTCAAGTCGCTGCACCAACAATGTCTTTTTGCTTTTTTATACTAAGTAGTCACTAAGAAAGCTACAATGTTTACATTTTTTTAAATTAATTGCTACTAATTTGATGTTTGTACATTTTTTTACAGCTTTTTTCTTATTTTTTCAATATCTACTAGTACAATATAGTAAAAGAAAACAACGAACAATAAATTTTACGTTTTTATTACGACAATACAATACATTTTGGCTCCTTTAGGAATTCGCCTAGGAACAATCTCTGGCAAATATTATATATCTAATTGGCGGCCGTCCGTTGCTTGCTATCCAGGGCGGGATAGACGCGACCCGCGGACACGGAAGCGGTTCCATCCATACAGTCTCGCGGCCGCGAACCATGTTCTGGCTATATGGCTACTGTTCCTTGGCTAAGATAAAGCGTAGTGTAACTATGTGCCCTAGAGCCTAATTTGATTTTTATAAGTTACTAAAATTTAATTTAAATACGGAGAAATAATGAAAAATGAGAAGTATTTAAATAATAAATAAAGTCTAGATACCAAAAGGAAGTTAATAAATGCGTTAGAGTTAAATCTGGAATGTTTAAACGAAATTGAGAAATTCGTGTCGATTCGTGTAATAGAAATATTACTGAGTGAATTCGTGTAATAGAAATGTTAAAGTTCCTGTGGAGTGGATTCGTGTAATAGAAATAAATATTTTCAAAGTCAAATATCTCGTAAACTATGAGGAATTTTCCAGACGGAATTAAAGTATAATGAATGTGGATAGCGGACTCTATTCGAATTCATCGAAAAAACGGGTAAAGTTGAAGTTCGAAAAACAACCCGCCCGCGCGTGTTGATATGCTAAAAACATACATGGGAGCAGGGCCCGGAGATCGATGCTCGGAGTGATTGGAATATTGAATGAGCGATCTCGCCGGACATGCGTGATGGGCGTGATCCAGGCATACTGGAATAGGCATTTCGGTTAAAAGGTGTACTAAATATTAACCCCCTAGAAAAGTGGGGGGGGGGGGGGGTTATTATAATAAATTGAATACGTGCGAAATTTGATAAAATGAGACGGTGAATTAGATTGGTTGAAGCTAGTTTGAGATACTTGGAATATCACCAAAAGGTAAAAATTAAAGGGAGTTGGGAAAATCGAATAATTAAATAATTTTATTTAATTTGGACTGTTACAGCACAGCGGCAGAGCAAGATGGGGGAACATTCTTGGGAGGTTTGGTGGAGTAAGAAATGGAGTTTGTATTTTATATGAATAATGGGATACTCTGATTGTGGATCATGATTTCTTATGTCTGCGTGTTTTGACTGGTTGGGTGAATCGAATGAAAGCCGAAATACAGTAAGCTGGACTTTTCACTCAAATGTTGGTCAGTGACACAATGACGTTTGGATCTTGACCGTGATTGGGTATGAATGCCCCGTTAAAAGAGATGATGTTGGAATTCGCATTACGGCTAGGATTTCTTATGTTTGCGGTGTTTGGAGTAACAGAGTGAACAGGATGATAACCGAACAATAGTAGGTTTGACGCATCGCTCAAATGTTGGTCAGCGACACAATGACGTTTGGATCTTGGCTGTGATTGTGTATGAACGACACATTAAGAGATGAGATTGGGAGTCGAACGCATTACAGCTATTCACTAACGTGATAGCTTGAGACGAGATGAGAGTCGAACGCATTACGGCTAGGATTTCTTATGTTTGCGGTGTTTGGAGTAGCAGAGTGAACAGGATGATAACCGAACAATAGTAGGTTTGACGCATCGCTCAAATGTTGGTCAGCGACACAATGACGTTTGAATCTTGGCTGTGATTGTGTATGAACGACACAAACGAGACTGGAGGGGAGTCTAACGCATTAAAGCTTTTCACTAACGTGTTAGCTTGAGACTAGCAGGGGAGTCTAATGCATAACAGCTTTTCACTAACGTGTTAACTTGAGATGAGATTGGGAGTCGAACGCAATACAGCTTTTCTCTTACGAGTAAGCTAAAGACGAGGTTGGGAGTCGAACGCATTACAGCTTTTCACTAACGTGTTAGCTAAAGACGAGAAAGGGAGTCGAACGCTATACAGCTTTTCTCTTACGAGCAAGCTAAAGACGAGAAAGGGAGTCGAACGTAATACAGCTTTCACTTACGTGTCAGCTACTTGGAATGTTGGGAAACCGGCACTTTGTCATGATAATAGGTAATACTATTTATTTAACAATTCTTTTTCAGCGCAGCACCTCCATACATATTTTTACATCTTACAGATACGCCGTGAATCAAGCAAAATTTATATTGTTTATCACACAAAGCTATCTATATATTGTGTCCACAGAGTGGTTCCTTATAACAGGTGTACGACGGTATGTGTGGTGGTTGCCTCCGAGTGGTGGGGGGGCTTGGAATATTCGATTACTATATGGATGGATTTGTCCTTGATCAGGGTGTGCGTTGGTAGGGGCGTATCCTCTTCGCCACACCCATTTTTTTTTTAATTTAAATTAATTCTTAATTTAAATGAATATTATTTTCAATTACATTTCTTTTCTCTTAATAATGGGTGAGGCGTTGCCATTAGTATTTACGTGCTTTACTTATTTTACTTCCAAGCTGAGGCAATTACCGACATAGCTAAATTAAGTTCTTTGACACACACGAAGCACTGATGTAGTCTTGGTTGAGCCACGACTAGACTACTCAAAGAATCTGGATTACTATCATGACAAAGGGGACTAAACGATCACAAGCCAAAAGGGAATCTAATTCCAATTAAAGAATGGATCTTCAAGAGATGTTCTTGTTGATTCGTTTTTATTTTTATTTATTTTATTATTTTTATAATGTCTTTTTGTTAAAAAAGACATTTTCCATTTTATTAATGAGGAAAATTCATCATGGAAATATGGGCCATGATGCGAACAGTTACAGTAGGACCTACTTGGATTCTATATTCCTTTATAAAATAATAAATTGCATTATTGATTCTCCTGAACTGGTTAGGTTATGTAAGCGAACCGTACCTCTTTACGTTACAAACTCACTTTTCATGTCAGCTTCTGCAGCATTAAATACGCCAGGAATTCTTACATTAAACGAGCTATGCGCAGCCACAACGATTTATTCAATGATATCGGCATTTTTTCTTGCACTTTAGCTAGTTTGAAAAAACATGTTGCGAACAAATTGTTTGACCATTGATCTATGGTAGGTATATATATTTTTCTCCAAATGTAAATTTAAAAATTTTTGCTTTGCTCTGTTTCTTTTTTTTGGTATATTCAAACGTATTAATTATCTAACATCCATATACAATGTTACATTGTATTAAGTAATACTTGCTATTTTAATAATAAGTATTCAGTACTTACATATGTGTGTGTCTTAGCCGCTTTTGTGACTATCCTTACGAGCTCTCATTATATTTTCATAAATTGTTAATATCTGTAAGGAAACTCCAGGTTTATGATTCTTTATAGTTTTCAATACTGTAATTGTAATATGTACAACTGTTTGTTTCTTAATAAAAGAAAAAAAAAAGATTTCTGCGATTGTTTTTTGTATGAAAGTCGAACCACCTTAAGCAATAAATAGACACTGCGTCAACGGCTTAAGTGCTTGACCGCGCGCCTTAAGTTGTGTCGTGCTATACGTTGTAACTATTCTTAATCTAAGCTGTGGTCTTGCTTGGTATAACATTACCGGGCGGCATGTCGGGTGCGCGGGCGGCGGCGGCGCGGGCGCGGTGCGCGAACTCGCGAACGTACGCGTCCGGCGCCTCCGGACCCGCCCAAAGCAACTGCCAGGCCTCCGGCGTCTGCCATTCAAGAAACAGATCTTATTTAAAAATATAATTAAAAATATATACAATATACACTAATAATAAGTCTGTAGAAGAAGTCGCGTCCGTAACTTGAAAATTAAAAGAAACCGGTAAATTCAAATTGAATTTCGCACATAAGTAAACTTAGAGGTGCGAGCCGGAATCGAACCCCCGACGAGGATGAGGATGAGAGGCGGTAGTTCGAACCACTAGGCCACCAGGGCTTCCGAATGGGTGTACTAAGGACGATAAATGTACCTAATTAAAACTTGTGTAATTGATATGTATCTATCAATTATGAAAATTGGATGGTTTGGGAACCTTTTTGAAACTTTTAGAAATTCCAAGTTTTTTCGACACTTAAGGCTCACCTCTGAAAAACGGAAATGAAATTAGTAGATATAATAACTACTTAGTTAAGTTTTCATCTCAAACATTCCATAAATAAAAAAAATGGTTTGAGATTCTTATGTAAGTAGGCTGTCTCAAAATGTTGATGAATAGTCTAATATTTATATACACCTCAATAGTATTTAGAAGTAGAGCTTTAACCCATTACTTCGCGAATTTAAATGCCAATCGCTTCAGTACGCGACAGCAAAACAAACTCATTTTCCCATAAAATTATGTTAGCGCATTTCATCCTCAACAAACGGAAATGTAATTTTTAGGTATTTTCACTAGCTCGTATAGCTCGGTCGCCCAGGAACTAGATAGAATATATGGTACTGAATAAAAAACCTACTTCCATACAATGTTTATAGCATTTGAGGTCGCACAAAATTTACTTATAAGATTACTAGCTTCTGCCCGCGACTTACTTATAGCGTTCCCGCGGGAATTGAGCGTTAAACTATAACAAATTATGCTACATTAATGCTGCATTGCGTCATGTTTTCGTGGGCGCAGCCGGCGTTCATCAATTTGCGGGACAAAGATAAAGGTAGTACTATTGAAAAGCATTTAAAAAATAACAATGTATTGCAATGGACCTCATTGACGAGATCAACTATACAATCAAGCCTAAAATATTGGCAATAAAATAAAATGAACAAAAAAATAAAAGTGTTCAATCTCTTTAAAAGCCACATTATGTTGGCCAAAGCAGCAACAATAGCCACTAAAAAGGAGTTTAATCTCTTTGGAAGCCACATATTATTGGCCTAAACAGCGACAGCAACAAATCATGGACTTATAAATGAAAGTAGTATGTGACATGCAGGTTTGCCGGTGCCATAAGTTCATGCAATTGAATAAATACACAATCGCAGGTGCCGTAACTCATACTTATGGCACCTGCGATTGTGTATTTATTAAAAAGAAAGACTGAGTTCCACATAATCTTATGTAAGGCACTTGAAAAAAAAGGAGTATTATGTTCATACTTGAAGTGCATACCTATAGATATGTGTCACTTCATGTGTTTTACCTGTCATTTTGTTTCCGCCTTTAAAGCCAGTACTATCGTATCTAAATAGCCACGTACCTGATATTCGCTATGTGCAAAGTCAGTGTTGGGGATCAAAACGATCGCAGCGTGTCACAAGCCAAATAATAAATTTCTGACGGAATTAGTAAAGTGAACTGTCACATTTGCATTGCATGGTAGCAAGTAGGTACAAGGTTTCTTTTAGAAATATAAATTTATTTATTTGAGTTAGATGCAAGTGAGTCTATATAAAGCATACAATAGAAGAAACCATAACTATTTAACATTCCGAGTGTCTAAGTAGTCTTTTACAAAGTAGAAACATTCATTAATGAGCCAGCTATTAAGTTTTTGTCTTTGTCTCTCGTTGTGAGATTTGATAAAGAGAGATACAAGTTTTTACGCTATAAATATTGGTCACGATGGTGGTTCCACTTGTTAGTTACGAATTTAATGGTCGACCAAAGAGTATAGTTGTATATTGCGCCACCAACTTTGCATCCGCTAGTTGGCGCTGTCGTCGTGCACATTACCTTCCTCTTGAAACACTCTATCTATTACAAAAAACCGCATCAAAATTCGTTGCGTAGTTTTAAAGATTTAAGCATACATAGGGATATAGGGACAGAGAAAGCGACTTTGTTTTATACTATGTAGTGAAGAGTGAGTTGATTCATGCATAGTTGACGGACTATTACTTACTACTACTACAGCCTATTTGCGTCCCACTGCTGGGCACAGGCCTCCACTCACCACGAGAGGGTTTGGGCTATAGTCCCCACGCAGGCCCAGCGCGGATTGGGGACTTCACACACATCTTTGAATTACTTCGCAGATGCCTGCAGGTTTCCTCACCGAAAAGCTGAGTCAGTGGTAAATTCAAATCGAATTTCGCACATAAGTAAACCTGAGGTGCGAGCTGGAATCGAACCCCCGACCCTCTGCATGAGAGACGGTAGGTCTAACCACTAGGCCACCACGGCTTGACGGAGTTGACGGACTCCTGGTCGTTAAATATGGCCGCCGAGCTGTCATTCCATACAGAAACGTCATTTTATCCCATAGTAAAATATTTACCTAACGTTAACGGTGACTTTAACGGACGGTTTGAATCAACTCACCCTTAATGTTTGTTGGGTCCTAGTGCACAAGTCCCAGATATTTATAAAAAGCTCTCGTCGAGTGGGTCTCTGCGCGCGGGGTGTAGATGCGGCTGCGGCGGCGGGCGGGGCGGGGCGGCGCGAGAGTGGCGGCGCGCGGCCGGCAGTGCCAGTGCAGTGAGCGGCGCGCGGAGGGCTCGCACTACGCTATGGCTCTACGCGGCTTGTTGATCCTCTCCGCGTTGTGCGCCGGCGGCGACGCCGTGTATGAATTAGTACATTATTGCAGAGGCCTCCAAGTAGCGCATTGCCGGACGAGTCGGTTAGAAGGCTGAGCGAAGCGAAGCCTTCTATTAGTACGAGTCCGGCAATCGTAATTGCGGCCGAGGTATATTAATGCTTTTCTCAAACAGCGAGGAAATACGTAAGGTCAGTCGCGGCAAGTGCGCCAGGATGGGGTAAGTGCGCACATAAATATATCGAAACCTATAAATATTACTCAACTAGTAGTTGGCTGTTTACAAGGCATAGGGGCGAAATAAATTTAGGCGCACTTACCCCACATCAGTATTTACTACTTCCATGATCGTGGATGATTTGGCCATGGAAGTTGTACTTATTACCTCCATGGATTTGTCAGTTTCGGGGCAAGTGCGCCAGGATGAGGTAAGTGCGCCTAACATAAATACATCGAAACCTATAAATATTACTCGACTAGTAGTTGGCTGTTTACAAGGCATAGGGGCGAAATAAATTTAGGCGCACTTACCCCACATCAGTATTTACTACTTCCATGATCATGGATGATTTGGCCATGGAAGTTGTACTTATTACCTCCATGGATTTGTCAGTTTCGGGGCAAGTGCGCCAGGATGGGGTAAGTGCGCCTAACATAAATATATCGAAACCTATAAATATTACTCGACTAGTAGTTGGCTGTTTACAAGGCATAGGGGCGAAATAAATTTAGGCGCACTTACCCCACATCAGTATTTACTACTTCCATGATCGTGGATGATTTGGCCATGGAAGTTGTGCTCAAATAGCAAGCGAATTAAAAAAACTCACACGACAATAATGTTTTTGCTGGCCAAAGCCGGCAATGAACAGCCTCGCGTCTTCTTTTTTAGGGTTCCGAAGTCCACAAGGAACCCTTATAGTTTCGCCATGTCCGTCCGTCCGTCCGTCCGTCCGTCTGTCTGTCCGCACTATTGCTCGGAGATGCTTAGGTCTAGAGAGCTGTAATTTGGCATGAATATGCATATTAGTTACGCTGACAAAGTGGTACAATAAAATTTTGAAATATATATTTTTATAGGGTACCTCCCCTACTCGTAAAGTGGGGATGTAATTTTTTTTTCTTGCGTACCCCATGGTGCGGCATATCGTTGAATAGGTCTTAAAAAAATATTGTGGGTTTGTTAAAACCATTTTTTGATTAAGTGATGCGTTTGTGAAATATTAAGCTTTAAAGTGCTATTTTTTGTTAGAGTCACGTGTCCCCCCCCCCTGCCAGCTAAATGGTGGTATTTGGATGGCTGAAAAAAATCACGGTTGTGGCATATATAACGTAGTTGAAAGGAAAACTATCAGAGCTAAGTAGGCTGTACAAACTTACGAGTAATAGTCGACCAACTTATAATGATGATTTTTCTCGAGCGGCAGGGGCGTCGGGCGGGCACGTACACGCCCCAGGCTAGCTAGATGCTAATAAGTCTTAGAAAGGTACTGTGGGCATCCTCAACTTCGGAACCCTATAATTTGCGCGTGGCCCGACACGCACTTGGCCGGTTTTTTTTTTGAAAGTAACACGAATATTTCCGAGCATGTTTGAGAAAAGTTCATTTTATTTTATTTTTTATGTGCTTGTCCCAAGTTAGGAAATGGAGTGGGGTAAGCCAGGGTAGGGTAGACACCAGGGTTTTTGTGAAATTTATCGTAGTTACACTGCTAATATATCATCATGGGACTGTTTAGACGTTTTAAATAAAGCTACTAAGCAAGTTGAGTAAAGGCGCGTTCAGATTGAACACGTTTATTGGGACAAATTCAACATGACAAAAAATAATCGCTACGAAAATTTTGAAACATCTATAAAATTAAATAAAACAAAAGGTTTATAGTTAAGCTGTATTTATTCATTTCTTAGATATTTTTAGTACCACAGTTATTGATATAACTACCTATATAGGTAAAAAACTGCCTAAAACGTGCCTAAAAAAATTAATCAACATTACAAGAAATTATCATTTTCTAAAAAATGCAACTTCTTTTTAAAACTTAAATTTAAGAAAGAGATCAACATTTAAACACACTTTGAGTGCTTCATAGGTTTCTACAACATATCAGTCATTAGGTTACATACTTATTTTCGTAAAAAAATTGCGAAAACGTCTCAGAACAAATTAAAATAAACATGTCCAAAAATTGCCAATTTTCTCAAACTCCATTATATGAAAAAATATTAACTATAAAACAAGTTTTTTGTGCTTAATACCTAGGTATTAGATACTTGCAACATAATCATTCTTAATCTGTACTCTATCAGGTACCTTATTCTTAGAAAGAAAAAAAACTAAAAAAATAATAATTGAAATTTTCATTTTCTAGCATAAACATCTTTAAACTTATTTTAAACGAAGAGATCAATATTGTCACATTTGTGGGTCACTCTAAAGGGTGATCCCGCAACGGATCAGTAGAAAATTAAGGTTTTAAAGAAAGGTTCAAAAAATATTAGCCTGAGACCAAATATAAAGAAAAAGAGAAAGATAATTACCTCGGGCGCCAGGCCTCAGTGCCAAAAAAATGAAGAAAAGAATGCCAGATAGAAAAGTCGGAAAGAGTATTGGACTATTAATCTCAAGTCAGGGTGAACTGTTTAGGTGATAGGAACAAAATACTATATCAACATTCAAATGTCATTTAATTTAGAAAACATATAGTGTAAATTTTGAGTTGTACAGGTCTAACGGTAGATATGTCTATCTTAACTATCTTAATTTCGAAAATATGGTAATATTATGGTTTTTTTTGTGTAACAATAATTTGGAATTTAGGTCTATAAGTTTATATATATAGTTTAATTAAATCTGTGGTTTTGATAGGTCACCTGGTTAGGAATTAGATAAAATAACTTACAGTAAAGCAGAAATTAAAAAAAGGGAACGCTACTCCTGGGGTCGCTGCTTGAAGACTGAGACGTTTCACGCCATCCCAGCTCCTTGCCTCGAACACACCGCGAAGCAGGTCCAGATCAGCAAAAAGGTGAAGGTGTCCGTTGACGAAGTTAAGTTAGAATTTTAAGTTTAGAATAGGTTAAATTATTACAATGCGAAAGGGCAGCAGAAAATCCCTCACATTGTAAAAACAAGGAGGCAAAAAGAGGTTTTTTAAAGAAACATGGGCAGCAGAAAAATCCCAAGGGAAGGTGAAAATATAGAAAAAGAAAGGAAAAGAATTCCAACTGGAATTGTATTAAATTGTGAATTTAAATTTCTCAAATGGTAAGTCATTCAAATAGGAAAAAAAAGAATTTAATTATTCAAAATTGGTAAAAGTTTAAATTGGTCAAATTGTTTAATTTGGCTCAAATTGTTTAAGTTGTCTCAAATTGGGTGCGCAATGCTGTAACAAAGACAATAGCAACGCATTAGAATCTTATAAGAAATATTAGAAAGACGCTTCCTGAAATTCAAAAATGGAACGCGAAAAAAAAATAATTGGCGTGGAAGAATATGAAATACTTACCACCCAATTTGGAAGAAATAAATCCGGTTAAATCCATCGTCGGCGTCTAGCACTAAGATCCTGTAAGGCTTCAGGCTTCACACGACTGAAATAAACGAAATTATATGAATTTTCGAAAATGGTCACCATGCGAAAACATGTGAACAAAATTTAGACAAAAGGAAAACTCACCGATGGATCCTCCCTCAAATTCGTCATTTAATGACGTCGCGGTACATGGCCCGCGATGCAGCAGCCGGTTTAATTAAGAAAGTCGAAGATTCACAAAGATATCTTTGGATAGAAAAGAAGATTGCCGAAAAATGAGCAGAAAATTTTGGCAAGAGCGAATGACAGTTCAAAAAAGTTGCCATCCGAAAAACGAATTATCACTGTTGCCAGTTTTTAAATGTAAAATCGATTCAAGATCAATCAATTAACGCAAAAAAAACGTCACTATCAAAGCTTGACAGGTGCCAAAAACCATCGACTTAAACAAAACGTCAAAAAGAAATTAACTTGAAATGTCAGAGATGACAGATATTTATATTTATTTATTTGTTAATAGGCTATACATGGAACGTTGTAATAAACAACGTTACATTACTCTCTCCCCCGAAAAAATAAAAAATAGGAACTATTTTTTATGAAAAAACAAAGTCATAGAGTCGACAGAGTCGTAAAATAAACCGAAAGTATAAGAGAGCCGAAAATAATCCGAAAAGAATGAACACTTGCAACAAATCAGACAAGTCCTGAAAATAAACTAAGTCAATCAGTGTCACTACCTAGAGTCACTGAAAACAAAAAAGAATCAAACTCTTTTTAAGATTAAAAGATTAATGTCATAAACATTAACAGCATGCAAACAAGTTAAGCATAACAGCTTATAATAAGATAAGAAAACTTATAAATTGATTTTTGAAAAATACAATTTATTAAATTTATTTTATAGTAGAACGGTTGGGCATCCTAGCCACCGGCTAACAAATTCAACAAAGAAAGCCAAAAAGTTTCAGTTAGAGTCACTTGGTGCTGAAAGTCACACGAGAACAGATAGGCTCCTTCGCCTCTGGCTCTAAAACGTACAACAACCAAAGTTATCCAAAGCTGAAAATAATAGAAACTTGAAATTGTTCTAAGTCCTGAAACAATAATCAAATTTAACAAAATGTTGAAAGCTTACCTTAAGTGCAGATAGGCACCTTCGCCTCTGACTTAGACGCAGACAACTTGTAAATAAAAGTGATAGAATTACCAGAACCCTATCTGAAAATGTTATAAGTCCACAACTGTGGCTGGCTCTACCCTACCAACTTTCCATCCACAGAGGGAAACAAATCTGCTATGCGTCTGGCACAACTCCACCAAACTTCCAACCGCATAGAGACGAAAAAGAATAGTACTACAGAATGTACTATAAAAAGCTCTGCCATGTGATTGGCGCAACCCCACCAAATTTCCAAGCACACAGAGAGGAAAAAAGACCACTGTGAACAAGACGCACAGGGCAAAAAGTCTCAGCTATGTGACTGGCGCAACTCTACCAACCTACCATGCACATAGTGAGGAGATACTTGCTCTAATACATATACATAGAGACAAGCAAAAAAGCAGGACATCCGCGAAGCAGGTGCAACGAAAATCGGAAGCCTGAAAAGAATAGCTGTCAGTGGCCGGCTGAACAAGCTAGAAGTCGAAATAATTCGAACCAAGTCAAGTCCAGGAAATGTCAAGTCTAGGGAATTTCCTAAAAATAACTTAATAATAACAGTAGAAACTAGCTAGAGCTAAACATGTACTATGTAGATAAGTACTTAAAGTATGTACGACACTAACAATGAGCACGCACAAAAATATGTACAAGAATGTACAAGAAAAATGTACAAAATATATATGTACAGAAAATATACAAAATTTCCTATTGTGAGAAAATTGAGTTTAGAGTAAAATATTAGACAGAAAATATCCAAAGTTCTTTTAGAATAACTTTACACGAGAGTGTTGTTAAATGAGTCTACCTTACATACAATCTCTAACGTGTCCTTGCATACTTCATCACAACATACATCATACTTACAGAGACTGTGACACATCCAAGTCACACAAACGATAAAGTCAAGGAGTCCGAAAATTTTAAATTTTAATTATATCTTTTACATGATAACGACCAGAAGTGCCTTTAGAAAGGTCTTTCAAAACGTAAACATTATTAGATATTTTTTCAAGAATTTCACATTTTATGAACCTTGGAGCTAACTTAGCCGAGAAATAGTGTGCAGCACTGGACTGAACGAAATTTCTTCTCCAAACTACATCTCCTACAGAATAAGAAACGAATTTGCGGCCTTTATTATAAAAAGCAGCATTACGCTTGTAAGCTTTAAGAAGAGAAGAGGACACCTTTTCAAAAATAGGTTTCAAAACTGAAAATGAGTCAGCAAAAGAATGGCGACTATCTATAGTTAAGTCGTCTAAGTTATCAAAAGAATCACTAAAACGATGTAGAGAAGAATCAAAAATAAGCTCCCTTCCAAACATTAAAAAATTCGGAGTATATTCCGTAGCAAAGTTTATAGAGTTATTCAAAGCTAACTGAATGTTAGGTAAGAATTTTGACCATAACCTGTGATCATCTTCGATAAAACATGAAATACAAGTTTCTACAGTTTTATTATAGCGTTCTATTGGATTATTCTGTGGTGTATATAAGGTATTATAGAATATTTTATTGATATTAAAGCCTTTAAGAAAATCTACAAAGTTTTTTGAAGTAAATTGAGTTCCATTATCGCAAACTATTATTTTAGGTGAGCCGAATTTTAAGAATATATCTTTTTCCAGAAATTTACAGATTGATCGAGTAGTAGCGTTTAACAAGGGAAATAGCCAAACATATTTAGTAAAAACATCAACAACAGATAGAATATAACGGTGTCCAGAATATGTACGGGGAAGTGTACCAATTAAATCTATAGAAAGCATAACCATTGGTTTTTCAACAATTTTTGGATTAATAGTTATACCATAAGGTGGGGCATTAGATGATTTATAAGCTTTACATGTATCACAAAGACTAATATATTTTTGAACATCTTGAAACATTTTATTCCAAAAATAATGTAATTTTAGTTTATGAAGAGTTTTATGAATACCTAAATGACCAGAATTTACATCATCGTGGTTGTTTTTTATTGTATCTATAATATTTTCTTTAGGGATGACTATTTTCCAATCTAAGCGAGAGTTTTGATTGAATTTGGGTTTACAATATCGGTATAGAGTTTTATTTTCTACTTTATAATTTTTATATTTGTTAGGGAATTTTTGACAATTTATAAATATCTTTTTATACCAAGGGTCTTCAATTTCGTCATCGGGAGAAACAAGAGTAGAGGGAACAACAAGAGCAGCAATTTCGATACGAGAAAGAGCATCTGGAACTAAATGTAAAGAACCTTTTTTATGTACTATGTCAAATGTGTATTGAGAAATGCGAGCCGCCCATCTAGCCAAACGTCCACTAGGGTTAGATAAACCTAGTAACCACTTGAGACTAGCATGGTCTGTTATAACAGTAAATTTCATTCCTTCGATATAAGGTCTAAAATGTTCGATAGAAGTTAAGATAGCTAACAACTCACGCTCTGTCGTACTGTAATTTCTTTCACTGGGAGTCAAAGCACGAGAGTAAAATGCAATGGGATGCTGATCACCTGCATCATCTTCCTGGCACAGCATACTGCCGATCGCGAAGGAACTAGCGTCGCAGTGAAGGAAAAATGGTTTCTTAAAGTCAGGGCACTGTAAAATAGGAGCAGACATAAGAGTTGACTTTAAGGTTTCAAAAGCAACTTCCGCTTCATGTGTCCAAGCGACGACCTTTTTGGAGTTTTTACTTCCACCAGTGAGGCGAGTTAAAGGAGCAGCAATGTCAGCAAAATTAGCTATGAACCTACGATAGTAAGAACACAGGCCTAGAAAACTTCGTAGCTCTTTCACGATAAGAGGTTTGGGGAATTTATTAATAGCTTCTAATTTTGAAGGATCGGTATGTAAACCTTGACTGTCAACGACATATCCTAAATAACGGAGACGGTCTTTACAAAACTCACATTTTTTTAGATTAACTGTTAAACCAGCGTCTTTGAGTATTTTATGAACTTTTCTCAAAAGCGAAATATGTTCTGAAAAATCGGAAGAGATCAAAATCAAATCATCGAGATATTTAAACAAAACGTCATCGAACTCAGGCCCAAACAATCTGTCAACCAAGCGTTGTAGTTCTGCCGGTGCGTTGGTTAGTCCAAAAGGTAATCTAACAAATTCAAAAAGACCTTTTCCAGGGACAACAAATGCTGTTTTCGCTCTAGAAGATTCCTCTAAAGGTATTTGTAAAAATGCCTTTGATAAATCTATAGCAGTGATATACTTTGCACCCCGGAGGTTATCTAAAATCCTGGAAGTGTATGGTAAAGGATAAGAATCTTTTATAGTAACTGAATTTAAACGTCTAGAATCCAAGCATAATCTAGTGCTACCATCTTTTTTACCGACAGCCAAAATAGGAGAACACCATGGAGATTTGGATGGTTGTATAATGCCTTCTTTAAGAAGAACTTCAACTTCTGCATATAACTCATTTTGTTTAGCTGGGCTAAGAGGCCAATATCGTTGTTTAATAGGTTCACCAACTGTGTTAATTTTGTGTTCAGTTAGGTGAGTTAATCCCAGACCTTTCTTTTCATAAGAAATGTCTTCAAATAATTTTATAACATTATCAAGCTCAGTTTTCTGAGAAGCAGTCAAATGAGCAGCTGAAGTAATTGTACAAATTGAAGCTACGTCAGGAGTTTTGTAAGTAATATTTTTAAATAGTTCCTTGGCAAGACCGAACTTTAACCAAAAGTTAAAACCGAGAATAATAGGTGGTTCAAAAGATGGGATAACCAAAAATGGAATAATATGAGTAATATTATCAACAGTAACGGGGATGTCTAAAATTCCTAAAATACCACGAGATGTTCCGTCTGCAGTACTAGCAACGAGTTTAGAATCATGTCTAAGTGAAAAACCAAGTTTCAAAAATTCAAGATGTGAATCTGAACCAAGAACACAACTGTTCGCTCCACTATCCAGCAGTCCTGAAAAAGTATGATTGTCAACCTGAAAATCTAAATAGGGTCTAGAATCTGAGTTGTCAACAAAAAGTACCGGGGCAACTTTATGAACTCCGAAGAAAATCTTTAAATATTCAAGCCAAGAAGAAAATTCAGTCTGAATTTCAGTTTCAGAAGGTTTAGAATTGGAAGTTACATTAGGGTTAATTATATTGTTAATATTGTCATTCCCAGTCGATTCACTTTTCATTTTATTACAAAACGGTGATCGACCGGAGTCTACTAGTTTTTTGAATTACTACTAACCGTAGGTGAATTATCAAGACCAGAGTTACAGTTCTTACAAGTCTTAACAGTTACATCTTTTTGATTGCATTTGAAGCAAACTGTACCTTTAATAGTATTACAATCTTGGTAGTGGTGACCTTTTTTCCTACATTTCAGACATACAAAGTCTTCGTTAACCAAAACAGGGTTAAGCTTCTTAAGGTTAGTTGTAGACGTTTCAGACAACATGTTCATGTTAAAAGCATCAATTTCTTTACTAAGTTTTACAATTGAGTCCAAATGACTCATTGGCTTGCCAATAAAATGTACCATTAGTGACGGCAACATATTATGTCTAATTATATCAATTAACACAGCATCGGTCAAAGGGAAAGTTAACTGACTGGACATATCCATCATATCGATGATATATTCAGATAATGACTCCTTAGATTTCTGCTTGCGAGTGCGAAGTTTATATTCAAGCTGATAGTCGAAATCATTCTTATCAAAGCGTCGAATTAAAGCAAGTTTGAGTTCATACCATGATGTGGTGGTTGAACGGATGGATCTAAACCATTTGAGTGCATGGTCAGACAGCAGTGAAGAGAAAGCACGGACGAGATAGGCTTCGTCTATATTGCGAGCATAGCGATATTCCTCAACCTGAAGTAAAAATTCGCGCACACAAGTACGACCATTGAAATTTATTTTACATTTACTAAGGTCAGGCTGTTTTACAAAAGAATTGTTTGAATTGGACATTCTGTTATCTAAATGCACAGTATTATTATTAATATTGGGTAAATTCAATGAGTTAGGTAACATTGACCTTTCAGTACTATTACTAGTATTAGGGAAATCTGACAAAGTTATCAAATCACCAAGAGGAGGTATAGAATTATTCTGGAGCTCAAATTCTGTCTCAGTTCCTACAGAATGAAACGCTGGGCGCTCATTATCAACAGCAGATGTAGAAGGTTTAGGATTGTCCATGGTTATTTATTTTTTCAAAGTTAAGTTGAAAGTTAAGTTAATTTGAAAGTTAAGTCAAAGTTAAGTATGAAAATTTAAGCTACTACTTTTATAACAATAGGTAGGTATAAACCTTTAAATAACCGCAATAGAAACAGCAAATACAGTCGTAGAAAAATCACAGCAGCAAAAATATCTAAACAGTGTAGATGTCCAAAAATATGTGAACATATAATAAAATGTCACAAACAAAAATAAGTCAGGTGAATGACCTTCAAAACCAGCAGAATATGTAAGAAAATAAATATCCCAAAAAGTTCACAAAAAGATAAGATAAGATAAGACAAGAGATTAACAGTTCAAAATCATGTCCCTGTTCGCAGGCGACAATTGTCACATTTGTGGGTCACTCTAAAGGGTGATCCCGCAACGGATCAGTAGAAAATTAAGGTTTTAAAGAAAGGTTCAAAAAATATTAGCCTGAGACCAAATATAAAGAAAAAGAGAAAGATAATTACCTCGGGCGCCAGGCCTCAGTGCCAAAAAAATGAAGAAAAGAATGCCAGATAGAAAAGTCGGAAAGAGTATTGGACTATTAATCTCAAGTCAGGGTGAACTGTTTAGGTGATAGGAACAAAATACTATATCAACATTCAAATGTCATTTAATTTAGAAAACATATAGTGTAAATTTTGAGTTGTACAGGTCTAACGGTAGATATGTCTATCTTAACTATCTTAATTTCGAAAATATGGTAATATTATGGTTTTTTTTGTGTAACAATAATTTGGAATTTAGGTCTATAAGTTTATATATATAGTTTAATTAAATCTGTGGTTTTGATAGGTCACCTGGTTAGGAATTAGATAAAATAACTTACAGTAAAGCAGAAATTAAAAAAAGGGAACGCTACTCCTGGGGTCGCTGCTTGAAGACTGAGACGTTTCACGCCATCCCAGCTCCTTGCCTCGAACACACCGCGAAGCAGGTCCAGATCAGCAAAAAGGTGAAGGTGTCCGTTGACGAAGTTAAGTTAGAATTTTAAGTTTAGAATAGGTTAAATTATTACAATGCGAAAGGGCAGCAGAAAATCCCTCACATTGTAAAAACAAGGAGGCAAAAAGAGGTTTTTTAAAGAAACATGGGCAGCAGAAAAATCCCAAGGGAAGGTGAAAATATAGAAAAAGAAAGGAAAAGAATTCCAACTGGAATTGTATTAAATTGTGAATTTAAATTTCTCAAATGGTAAGTCATTCAAATAGGAAAAAAAAGAATTTAATTATTCAAAATTGGTAAAAGTTTAAATTGGTCAAATTGTTTAATTTGGCTCAAATTGTTTAAGTTGTCTCAAATTGGGTGCGCAATGCTGTAACAAAGACAATAGCAACGCATTAGAATCTTATAAGAAATATTAGAAAGACGCTTCCTGAAATTCAAAAATGGAACGCGAAAAAAAAATAATTGGCGTGGAAGAATATGAAATACTTACCACCCAATTTGGAAGAAATAAATCCGGTTAAATCCATCGTCGGCGTCTAGCACTAAGATCCTGTAAGGCTTCAGGCTTCACACGACTGAAATAAACGAAATTATATGAATTTTCGAAAATGGTCACCATGCGAAAACATGTGAACAAAATTTAGACAAAAGGAAAACTCACCGATGGATCCTCCCTCAAATTCGTCATTTAATGACGTCGCGGTACATGGCCCGCGATGCAGCAGCCGGTTTAATTAAGAAAGTCGAAGATTCACAAAGATATCTTTGGATAGAAAAGAAGATTGCCGAAAAATGAGCAGAAAATTTTGGCAAGAGCGAATGACAGTTCAAAAAAGTTGCCATCCGAAAAACGAATTATCACTGTTGCCAGTTTTTAAATGTAAAATCGATTCAAGATCAATCAATTAACGCAAAAAAAACGTCACTATCAAAGCTTGACAGGTGCCAAAAACCATCGACTTAAACAAAACGTCAAAAAGAAATTAACTTGAAATGTCAGAGATGACAGATATTTATATTTATTTATTTGTTAATAGGCTATACATGGAACGTTGTAATAAACAACGTTACAATATGTAATAACATTATTTATGCTTCATAGGAACTAGAATATGAACATTTTTAAACTACTGCCCAACTTGGGTCAAAAAAATATATACCAAAAAATCAACAATATGTACTCAACTTTGAAGGTTGGGTCTACTTGGGACACATCGGATAACTTTAGACAAAATCTCAGTTAACCCCAGCATGAACCTACCTTTACTAAATCGTGATTTTTTCGTGAAGATTGGCCCTACTGAGGAACTATAAATGCCAAACGGTCGGCGAAAAATATGATACAAAAGTCGTGACACACACTGTTTTACACCACAAATAAATCACCAGTTTTCAAGCACTTAGAAATTATTTTTTTATGAGGAATTGTGATAGAAACAATAGTTATTTGTGCAATACTCATTTTAACGATCAATGACTAACACTGTCAAAAATAATTTTATGGCACTCTTGGGAAAGCTTTACAATAAAATTATGTCGTGCATGATCTATAGTAATCGGATTGCTTTGTTATTTCCGATAGATAAGGTATACAATTTCAAGGCACTCTCTGTATTTCATGCGAAAAAATTGCTACTCAACCATATGTTTCAATTATCATTTGAAGAACCCGAAAGCATAATAAAAGTCAAATAAACACCAATACACACGTACACTGACAAACACATAATCACCCATACACACACTCACACACACACACACAAACACACACAGAGACACACATACACATAGAAGAACTTACAAAATTACCACTTCCTTTTTCTTATGTTTAATTTGTTTTTATCTTTCCTTGTTTTTATTACTATTTTTTGGTTTTTGTTACTGAGCAAATAGAAGACATGTAAGCCGATAACTCTTTTTGTTAACCGTACAATCGCCCCCACGGGACAGGCAACGCCTAGTGTGGGGGCCAGACATATTGTAAAATATTTGTATCTTTTATGGAAATAAAGAATTGTAATTGAATTGTAATTGTAAAGATAATAATACATTTGCAAGTTCAATTCACCTATTTCCTTTTCTAGCATATTGAGTTGTGCATTGTTATCACTGTACAACTCTTCCATGTTAGCAAGAAGTTAAAGTTGGTTTTGAGTGTGACTTGCCAGTTTAGTAGCGCGGTCTAGCAGCAGCTGAGCTCTTTCTCTCGAGTTGCTGGTCTGGCTCGCACGGTCTGCCAGAGACTTATTGGTTTGCTTGAAGTCTTGTCTGAGTTGGCGCGCTTTTTGCTCAGCTCCTTCAGCTGAATTGACGACATCGTTTGCCTCTTGTTCAGCGTCACTTTCAATCTTTAGAACATTTTTCTGCAAATCTGAAAGTCTCGAGTGTAGTTTTTCGACTTCTTTCTTAGTCTCGTTTGCTTTTTTCTGAGCCAGTTCGGTTTCGGTAGAGATTGGTATTAAATCTGCTTTCGCGGCTTCTATGTCACGATTAGCTTTATCAATAGCATTTTCTGCAGCGTCTTGTGCAGCTTGAGCATCGTCCAAAGCATGTAATACTTCATTCGCCAGTTCTAATGTGAGATTTGCAGCTTTATTCACAGCGGTTGCATTTTGATTAAGAGCTTTAGCTCTTTCCAAGTCGGGTTTTGTTTCAGTAATTATATTTTCAATGTTAGTGAGTTGTGATACTGTCGAATTGATGCGTTGAGAAAGATCAGTGATTTCTTGAGGTTCAACGCTAATGGATAATTTGAGAATATGCCCTGAGAATGCGCCCTGAAGCCGTACTGGGCCTCCGAAAGGCCCGGTCCCCGCTCGTTGAGGTGCCGGACGAGTCTGTGGGCAAGAATCTTCTCAAAGACCTTGCCCACTTCGTCCAGCAGCACGATGGGCCGGTACGCCCCCGGCGTGCCTGGTGGCCGGCCCTCTTTGGGAATGAGGGCCAGCCGGCCCTCCTTCCACGGCCGAGGGAAATTCTGCTGGCGTATTGGAAGTGTTGGAAATGAATTCTTTTAGTTCCATGCTTTTTTTTTATTTTTTTTATTTTTTTTATTTTTTATTTTTTTTTTATTATTATTATTATTACTATTTTATTTTTTTTATTTTTTTTTTATTTTATTTATTTATTTAAATCCTGATTTTCATTGGTAACCCGTTCGGCGGAAGATTTAAATTCGTTAGCTTTAGTAAATAGTTCCTTAGCTCTGACACGTACAGCAACAGTGTCTTGTTTAACTTGGGAGATTGATCTAAACAAGTCTTCAGCTGTAAGTTCATGTTCTTTTATACGATGTTCAGTTTTGTTTGCAAAATCTAAAGCAAATTCTGCTTTAGTGACGGCTCCCTGGTCGCACGATATGCCACCACATTTACCACATCCTGCACCGCCACATATGTCACAGCTGTCACTTTCTTGTCCGCACATTTTTTCGTTTAGTTTTGGGAATTGGGCATCAAAAGATAATAATTGTTTTTGAAGCTCAGTGAGCTGTTTGGCGTTCTCATTTTGGGTACTATTGAAATTTGCATACTGCCTTTCTAGTGTTCTATCTGTGTTCTTTATTTGTCGGTCTGTATTTGCTATCAACGTTTGAACGTTTTCAGCATCATCTGCTGCCTTGATCGCTCGCTGTTTGGAGCGCCCTCCAAATTAGCTTCTTGTAGCTTCGTGGCATTGTTGTTCAAATCTAGAGTTTTCGCCTTTAGATGATTAATTCCAGATCTAAGACTGTCTAAAGTAACATTGCCTAAGTTGATTTTTGAAGTAATAGCATTTAGGTTATTATTACTATCTTGACCAGTTTTTTCTGCTTCTGACAATTGTTTTTGTAGAGTTGTAACATTAGACAAAAGATCCTTGACAGTCGTCTGGCCTAGTTTAGAGCTTTCAAGAAGACTTTCTACTTCAGAAAGCTTTTTGGTAATTTCTTCAAAGTCTCTGGTGTATGCACCTGTAGCACCGACCACTTTTATTTTACTTGAATTTCCGATTGCATATTCAGTTTGTATACGTAAATCATTTATTAGCTTATCCCAACTGTCGAAACATTCGCCGCAAGCATAACATGCAGGGGCTTCGCCAAGATAACTTCTTGCGCATAAGTCACATTTGTATCCTCCAATTCCAGCTTTACAAACACAGGATCCATTGTCGCGCATACATTGTTGGGATACTGGTCCACTCACGTCACATTCACATTCATGGCATTCTATGTTAGGGTTACACCAATGATTTTCTTGACACTGGTCACACTGCCTTCCTTCGTGTCCAGGTATACATTCACATTTTCCAATATAAGGGTTACATTGAGGGGATAGTGAACCGTTAGGGTCGCAGTCACAAGGATCGCATCCTGTTCCTAATGATATTCGCCAATAATTTTCCGCACATTGGTCACAGTTTCTTCCTATCACATTATTATAGCAAGGGCATTGCCCGGTAACGCCATCACAGTTACCTTTTGTGAAGTTTGTTTCTAACTCTGAACAATTGCATTTGAAGCATTTTTGTTCCAAAGCATTACCAAAGTAGCCTTCTCGACAGACTTCACAGTGTTCTCCAGCAGTGTTATGTAAACATTTCAAACATTTCCCAGTGTATGGATCGCAGTTTCCTGGTTTCGTTAAATCTACATTATCATTACATTCACATTTTTCGCAAGTACCTTTGATCGGATCTCCGTAGTAATTATCCGCGCAGATTTCGCATAATGGTCCCGCATAACCTTCTTTGCAATCACAAACGACATCTTTAGTTTCTGGGTCCAGTTCACAGCTATCAGCGTGGCTGCTTTTATTGGGATCACCCTTAACTCCGGGACAAGGGCAAGGACGACATGGTATTTCGACGCCCAGTCGTGGGTCTCCGTAATAACCATCCACACATCTTTCACATCGGTGTCCCTCGGAGAAATCTTTGCACTCCTTACATGCACCTGTTTTATCATCACACTCTACAGCATGTCCATTACAATCGCATTGTTGACAGTTCGGGAAATCGAAATAACCTGGCTGGCACAAATCACACGCGCGGCCGTATGTATTAGCTCTGCATTTGCACTGTCCACTCGTAACATCGCAGATATTATCTAGTGAGCCAATACTATTGCAATCGCAGCGTTTACAACCAAATTTACTGAAACCATATGTTCCTGGAGCACAGCGGTCACATCGTGCGCCTACAATATTTTCCACACACTGACAGTAGCCTGTATACGGGTCACATTGGTGACTCTTAGATCCTGATGGGTCACAGTCGCATGGCTCAAATCCGTTTCTGATATAGAATCCAATACTGGCGTGATACTTTTTACAGACATCCAGAACGTTCTCTCTATTTAAGTTATAGTAATATGGATCACCGCAATTATTTCGGTCGAACTCTTCACGGTCAGCACTTCCATTTGCAAAGAAGGGTAAATCGTCAAAAGATGGAATAAGAGCTATGGAATCGATGAGTATTTTGCTCTGGAATTTGAAGTGCGACCGTCTTGTTTTCCAAAATATATGCGAATTTCGGTGTATACCTACTTTTTTCTAAACAAACAGCTGGTTTAGCGAAAACACTTCGCTCATTTGCTGGTAATGTTGTATAAATCGTATCATCTTCCGGGCGTACATTGACACAAGGAGAACTGACATCTATAGGAATAGGCCTCTTAACTAAAATTGTTGCCTCTTCCCAATTCGCATTGGACTGTGGCTCATATCTTATTAGAACATTATAATTCATACTAGTTTTCAAATTGTTTACAACAAACACTAATGTACTGCCTTCAGGGACCTTCATGAAGCCAGGGCCGGTCCACGGTTTTCTACGTCCGTCTGGGAAGTTCTCTCTAATAACAACTTGGCATAGCTGACTTTGACTTTGAATGGCATTATCATCTATCTGTGAATCGCACTGGCTCAATTCTCCTTCAACGACGAATGAATCGAGGGTCCCTACGAAAAAGTTCTGCAAAGGTTGATCACAACGGCGGCCTGTAACATTTGGACAACACTTGCACTGTCCGGATATACACAATCACAATCACAATCTCTTCCCAAGGCACCTCCAGGATCACAATCACACGGAGCACATCCATCATCGCTGTCCGATAGTCCATAAAATTCTGGTAAGCACTGATCACAATTTTGTCCGGTAACATGACGTTTGCAGTAACAAATTCCATTAGAGGGGTCGCAACCGCGTTCATTAATGGTGCCTAAATTATTACATGTGCAGGCATCACAGCCGTCGGGGTTGAGAGGGTCGAAGTTCCAGTATCCATCTCGGCACCTATCACACCGCGGCCCGTCGACGTTAGCTTTACATAAACAGCGACCAGCTGTCTTGTTATTGGCCAAATCAGTTTCATCGTCGCACAGAATATCTTGTTGTACCTTGGGGGTCACAGTCACATGGTTTACAAATCTCAGGATCTTGAAGGCGGTAATTCGGATTTTGATAAAATTTAGGCTGGCAACGTTCACAGTTTATACCCATAGTATTGTGTTGACAATTGTCGCAAACACCGCCACATATTTTACCGGTTTTGTTAAAAACTGCAGCATCAAAATGACAACTTTTGGCATGCTCATTACAGTTACATTTCTTACAAGCGTTAGAAGTCTTTCCTACTGCGGGTTGCCAAAGGAAATCGTTGAATAAAGGTTCACAATATTCACAATTGAGTCCATTCGTGTTATGAGTACCTACACTCACAGCGCCCGTGTACCATGTTGCCCTTAGAGTTCACGCCCGGCAGCGGCAAGCACCTCGACGCGTGGCCGTAACAAGAACCAGATCCACGCACTGTCACTTCGTAAATAGCATAGTAGTACTTTTCTTGAATTTCAGATCGGTTATCTAATAAATCATCTCCGAGAGTATGGAGTTTGGTAAAGTTGATTCTAAGATTAGTCATACGCAACAAGTTCAGCACTTCTTCGGAATACGGATTAATATCACTATTAATGTTCGGTGGGATCACTTTTGTAGATGTGGTGGTGTCGGAGATGGTTAAGTCAAAAGCGTAAAACAGTAAATCCATTTCACACATATATTTACATAATCACACAAGACACACACTATATACAAAAACTTCAGAAGGAGAAAGGAGCAGAACAAAACGAAGGATTAACACAGATATTATAGATACTAGAATATTTACAAGGAAAATTTCAATTATAATACATGAATTGGCTTTGATAAAATACGTATGTCAAAGTTCCAAAATTGACGGGTCGGCGCGCGACGTACGGACGCACTCGAAAAGCAGCCAGGACGGCTATCAATTTCAAATGAGTTCGTACGTCCGCCACATCACCCCTTCCCAGAGACCGTCAAGGGCGATAATAGTCAGGAAACCTAACTACACGGCCTGACCGTGTCCTTCCAACGCCATCGTCATCGACTCTGGTCGTCGACCTGGTGGTCGTGTTTGGTGTATGAGTGTTATTGTGAGTGTATGTGGTTTGTGTGTTGGTAGTTTGTGTGTCGCGAAGTATGTAGGCTGGCTTGATCCTGTCTACCGATACTGTCACGGGCTTACCGTTCACCAACAGCTTAAAAACCTTGGAGTTGCGATCGAGTACCTTGTGGGGTCCAGTATATGCTGATTTGAGTGACTTAGACATGGTGTCATCTCTAAGGAACACATGACTGGATTGTTCCAAGTCTTTGAATATAAAGACCGGACGTCTACCGATGTGTCGGGAAGCTGGCACCGGCTGCAAGTTTCTAGTGAACATGCGAAGCCGAGACAGGTAATCCGTCACATCAGTGGTCGTGTGAGCTTCCGGATTCAAGAAGTCACCTGGCAACCGCAGTGTCTCTCCGTAGATTAATTCTGCAGATGTTGCCTGGAGGTCTTCTTTGAAAGCGCTTCTTATGCCCAGCAAAACTAGTGGTAGAGATTACACCCAGCTGCTGTCAGCATGACAGTTAATAGCAGCCTTCAACTGCCGGTGGAATCGCTCCACTAGGCCGTTGCAAGCGGGGTGGTAGGCAGTTGTACGTTTGTGTACAAATCCTGCTATTTCTGCTAGATGTTTGAAAAGGGCAGACTCGAACTGCCGACCCCTGTCTGTAACGATATCCACTGGGCATCCGAATCGGGCGATCCACCCGTATAATAGAGCCTTGGCGACCGTCTCTGCCGAGATGTCTTGTAGTGGAATTGCCTCAGGCCAACGCGAGAACCGATCGACGGCGGTGAGACAATACCTAAATCCTTGGTAGAGGGGAAGTGGTCCAACCAAGTCTATGTGTATATTCAAGAACTTAGCCCGAGGAAGCTTAAACGTGGAGAGTGGTGTTGAGACATGTCGAGTGACTTTCGACCTCTGGCAAGCCAGGCAGGTCCGAGTCCACTCTCGGCAGTCCTTGCGTACCCCTGGCCAGACATACCTCTCTGCAACTAGCCTAGCTGTCACGTTTGCTCCTGGATGACTGAGGGTGTGCAGGCTTTGGAAGACCTGCTGCCGCAGTTCTTTTGGGACGTAAGGCCGCGTGTTGTCACTGCTTTCGTCACAATACAGTTCCGCACTTGTACCTGGTATCTTCACTTTCGTTAGGCATAATGAGCTCTCGCCACTGAGTAGCTGTTGCAGCTCAGAGTCGGTGCGTTGCGCAGCAGCTAACTTGCTCAAGTCCACAGGCTGCGTGATCTCTTCGACTCGAGAGAGCGTGTCGGCTACGATATTGCTCTTGCCGGAAATATGCCTAATGTCAGTAGTAAACTGAGAGATAAAGTCCAAGTGACGGAACTGTCTTGGTGAGCAGTTGTCTTTACGCGAATGAAACGCGAAACATATTGGCTTATGGTCTGTGTAAATGACGAAGTCCCTGGCTTCGACCATGTGTCTGAAATATTTGATGGACTCATATATAGCCAATAGTTCGCGATCATACGGAGAGTACTTTTGTTGGGCGGGCGTCAGCTTCATAGAAAAGAAAGCCAGAGGTTCCCATCCTTTGTCTTCTCTGAACTGCTGTAAAGCTGCACCCATGGCCGTGTCCGACGCGTCAGTGACGATACACAGCTTGGCATTCGCATCTGGGTGTGCTAGAAGAGCTGCTTGGCACAACCCTGCTTTACAGCGTTCGAATGCGTCTAGCTCCACCTGTGAGAAATTGACTGGGTGTGAGCCTTTGACAGATCCTGTCAGAATTGCGTTGAGGGGTGCTTGGTGTTGGGCTGCTCCTGGGATGAACCGCCTGTAAAAATTAAGCATGCCCAGGAACCTCCTAAGCTCCCTCACGTTCTTCGGCACCGGAAAGTCTTTTATGGCATCGACTTTGGCAGGCAGTGGCTTGGTTCCCTCGGCGGAAATACGGTAACCAAGAAAAGTTACCTCTTCTGCGCCAAAGACACACTTCGAGGTGTTAATGACCATCCCAAAATCGTGTAGTCTGGTGAAAAGTTGGCGCAAATGGTCTTCGTGGGTTTTTTGGTCCTTCGAAAACACTAAAAAATCGTCGAGGTAGCTATAACAAAAATCAAACCCCCGTAGCATCCCATCCACAAAGCGCTGGAACGTCTGTCCGGCATTACGAAGTCCAAACGTCATGAATGGGAATTCATAAAGACCGAACGGCGTTGTAATAGCTGTCTTTGGGATGTCTTCAGGGCTAACGGGGATCTGATTATATGCCTTAACCAAGTCAATCGTGGAGAAAACCTGACAACCTACTATGCTATGGGCAAAGTCTTGTATGTGGCGGATCGGGTACTTATCCGGTACTGTCCTCGAATTCAGCAACCTGTAATCGCCACAAGGTCTCCAACCGTTATCCTTCTTGATGGCTAGGTGAAGTGGAGACGCCCATGGTGACTCGGAGGGTCTGGCTACACCGCTCTGCAGCATAGACTCAAACTCCGCCTTGGCAATTTTTAACTTGTCAGGTGCCAGTCTACGTGGTGTACATGAAACAGGTGGTCCTGGTGTGGTACGGATGTGGTGTACTGTTGTGTGTTTTAGTGTGCGATGTATGCCAGATGGACGTGTGATGTCAGGGTATTCCTTCAGTATGTCGTGATAAACTGACTCACCAGTGACGACCTTTACCGAAGAAATGGCATCAGAAGAATCGGCAGGCATCGCCGGGGTGACGAGCATAGTATTGTTGTCGATGAGGCGTTGGTTCCTGCAATCAACTATTAAACTATAATAGGAGAGGAAATCTACACCTATTATCGCCCTCGTAACGTCCGCGACGACAAATCGCCAAGCATAGTCACGGCGCAACCCTATGTTGAGCACTAAGTGCGCGTATCCCTCCGCTATGTTAGTGGAGAGATCTTCCGACTATGGAAAAACATGGCGTGTATATCGTTATTTTGCACACAACTGTGACGAAGCTTTCCCCGGAGTTCAAAAGCACACGCAGCGCTCGTTGACGGAGGTTGTTTGTGAATCTCGCTTTTCTGGAGTGGCACCGTCTACAGAAGGTGAAGTTATATTTAAAGTGATCCCACCGAACATTAATAGTGATATTAATCCGTATTCCGAAGAAGTGCAGAACTTGTTGCGTATGACTAATCTTAGGATCAACTTTACCAAACTCCATACTCTCGGAGATGATTTATTAGATAACCGATCTGAAATTCAAGAAAAGTACTACTATGCTATTTACGAAATGACAGTGCGTGGATCTTGTTCTTGTTACGGCCACGCGTCGAGGTGCTTGCCGCTGCCGGGCGTGAACTCTAAGGGCAACATGGTACACGGGCGCTGTGAGTGTACTCATAACACGAATGGACTCAATTGTGAATATTGTGAACCTTTATTCAACGATTTCCCTTGGCAACCCGCAGTAGGAAAGACTTCTAACGCTTGTAAGAAATGTAACTGTAATGAGCATGCCAAAAGTTGTCATTTTGATGCTGCAGTTTTTAACAAAACAGGTAAAATAAGTGGCGGTGTTTGCGACAATTGTCAACACAATACTATGGGTATAAACTGTGAACGTTGCCAGCCTAAATTTTATCAAGATCCGAATTACCGCCTTCAAGATCCTGAGATTTAGTCCTAGTAAACCATGTGACTGTGACCCCCAAGGTACAACAAGATATTCTGTGCGACGATGAAACTGATTTGGCCAATAACAAGACAGCTGGTCGCTGTTTATGTAAAGCTAACGTCGACGGGCCGCGGTGTGATAGGTGCCGAGATGGATACTGGAACTTCGACCCTCTCAACCCCGACGGCTGTGATGCCTGCACATGTAATAATTTAGGCACCATTAATGAACGCGGTTGCGACCCCTCTAATGGAATTTGTTACTGCAAACGTCATGTTACCGGACAAAATTGTGATCAGTGCTTACCAGAATTTTATGGACTATCGGACAGCGATGATGGATGTGCTCCGTGTGATTGTGATCCTGGAGGTGCCTTGGGAAGAGATTGTGACGTTATATCCGGACAGTGCAAGTGTTGTCCAAATGTTACAGGCCGCCGTTGTGATCAACCTTTGCAGAACTTTTTCGTAGGGACCCTCGATTCATTCGTCGTTGAAGGAGAATTGAGCCAGTGCGATTCACAGATAGATGATAATGCCATTCAAAGTCAAAGTCAGCTATGCCAAGTTGTTATTAGAGAGAACTTCCCAGACGGACGTAGAAAACCGTGGACCGGCCCTGGCTTCATGAAGGTCCCTGAAGGCAGTACATTAGTGTTTGTTGTAAACAATTTGAAAACTAGTATGAATTATAATGTTCTAATAAGATATGAGCCACAGTCCAATGCGAATTGGGAAGAGGCAACAATTTTAGTTAAGAGGCCTATTCCTATAGATGTCAGTTCTCCTTGTGTCAATGTACGCCCGGAAGATGATACGATTTATACAACATTACCAGCAAATGAGCGAAGTGTTTTCGCTAAACCAGCTGTTTGTTTAGAAAAAAGTAGGTATACACCGAAATTCGCATATATTTTGGAAAACAAGACGGTCACACTTCAAATTCCAGAGCAAAATACTCATCGATTCCATAGCTCTTATTCCATCTTTTGACGATTTACCCTTCTTTGCAAATGGAAGTGCTGACCGTGAAGAGTTCGACCGCCAGTATTGGATTCTATATCAGAAACGGATCTGAGCCATGCGACTGTGACCCATCAGGATCTAAGAGTCACCAATGTGACCCGTATACTAGGCTGTCAGTGTGTGGAAAATATTGTAGGCGCACGATGTGACCGCTGTGCTCCAGGAACATATGGTTTCAGTAAATTTGGTTGTAAACGCTGCGATTGCAATAGTATTGGCTCACTAGATAATATCTGTGATGTTACGAGTGGACAGTGCAAATGCAGAGCTAATACATACGGCCGCGCGTGTGATTTGTGCCAACCAGGTTATTTCGATTTCCCGAACTGTCAACAATGCGATTGTAATGGACATGCTGTAGAGTGTGATGATAAAACAGGTGCATGTAAGGAGTGCAAAGATTTCTCCGAGGGACACCGATGTGAAAGATGTGTGGATGGTTATTACGGAGACCCACGACTGGGCGTCGAAATACCATGTCGTCCTTGCCCTTGTCCCGGAGTTAAGGGTGATCCCAATAAAAGCAGCCACGCTGATAGCTGTGAACTGGACCCAGAAACTAAAGATGTCGTTTGTGATTGCAAAGAAGGTTATGCGGGACCATTATGTGAAATCTGCGCGGATAATTACTACGGAGATCCGATCAAAGGTACTTGCGAAAAATGTGAATGTAATGATAATGTAGATTTAACGAAACCAGGAAACTGCGATCCATACACTGGGAAATGTTTGAAATGTTTACATAACACTGCTGGAGAACACTGTGAAGTCTGTCGAGAAGGCTACTTTGGTAATGCTTTGGAACAAAAATGCTACAAATGCAATTGTTGAGAGTTAGAAACAAACTTCACAAAAGGTAACTGTGATGGCGTTACCGGGCAATGCCCTTGCTATAATAATGTGATAGGAAGAAACTGTGACCAATGTGCGGAAAATTATTGGCGAATAGCATTAGGAACAGGATGCGATCCTTGTGACTGCGACCCTAACGGTTCACTATCCCCTCAATGTAACCCTTATATTGGAAAATGTGAATGTATACCTGGACACGAAGGAAGGCAGTGTGACCAGTATTTTCTTGACACTGGTCACACTGCCTTCCTTCGTGTCTTAAGGTAACCCTAACATAGAATGCCATGAATGTGAATGTGACGTGAGTGGATCAGTATCCCAACAATGTATGCGCGACAATGGATCCTGTGTTTGTAAAGCTGGAATTGGAGGATACAAATGTGACTTATGCGCAAGAGGTTATCTTGGCGAAGCCCCTGCATGTTATGCTTGCGGCGAATGTTTCGACAGTTGGGATAAGCTAATAAATGATTTACGTATACAAACTGAATATGCAATCGGAAATTCAAGTAAAATAAAAGTGGTCGGTGCTACAGGTGCATACACCAGAGACTTTGAAGAAATGACCAAAAAGCTTTCTGAAGTAGAAAGTCTTCTTGAAAGCTCTAAACTAGGCCAGACGACTGTCAAGGATCTTTTGACTAATGTTACAACTCTACAAAAACAATTGTCAGAAGCAGAAAAAACTGTTCAAGATAGTAATAATAACCTAAATGCTATTACTTCAAAAATCAACTTAGGCAATGTTACTTTAGACAGTCTTAGATCTGGAATTAATCATCTAAAGGCGAAAACTCTAGATTTGAACAACAATGCCACGAAGCTACAAGAAGCTAATTTGGAGGGCGCTCTAAACTTAACCCGTGAGGCCAAACAGCGAGCGATCAAGGCAGCAGATGATGCTGAAAACGTTCAAACGTTGATAGCAAATACAGACCGACAAATAAAGAACACAGATAGAACACTAGAAAGGCAGTATGCAAATTTCAATAGTACCCAAAATGAGAACGCCAAACAGCTCACTGAGCTTCAAAAACAATTATTATCTTTTGATGCCCAATTCCCAAAACTAAACGAAAAAATGTGCGGACAAGAAAGTGACAGCTGTGACATATGTGGCGGTGCAGGATGTGGTAAATGTGGTGGCATATCGTGCGACCAGGGAGCCGTCACTAAAGCAGAATTTGCTTTAGATTTTGCAAACAAAACTGAATATCGTATAAAAGAACATGAACTTACAGCTGAAGACTTGTTTAGATCAATCTCCCAAGTTAAACAAGACACTGTTGCTGTACGTGTCAGAGCTAAGGAACTATTTACTAAAGCTAACGAATTTAAATCTTCCGCCGAACGGGTTACCAATGAAAGTCAGGATTTAAGCATGGAACTAAAAGAATTCCTTTCCAACACTTCCAATACGCCAGCAGATTTTAGAACACTGGCAAATGATATTCTCAAATTATCCATTAGCGTTGAACCTCAAGAAATCACTGATCTTTCTCAGCGCATCAATTCGACAGTATCGCAACTCACTAACATTGAAAATATAATTACTGAAACAAAACCCGACTTGGAAAGAGCTAAAGCTCTTAATCAAAATGCAACCGCTGTGAATAAAGCTGCAAATCTCACATTAGAACTGGCGAATGAAGTATTACATGCTTTGGACGATGCTCAAGCTGCCCAAGACGCTGCAGAAAATGCTATTGATAAAGCTAATCGTGACATAGAAGCCGCGAAAGCAGATTTAATACCAATCTCTACCGAAACCGAACTGGCTCAGAAAAAAGCAAACGAGACTAAGAAAGAAGTCGAAAAACTACACTCGAGACTCAGATTTCCAGAAAAATGTCCTAAAGATTGAAAGTGACGCTGAGCAAGTTAAACAAGAGGCAAACGATGTCGTCAATGCAGCTGAAGGAGCTGAGCAAACAGCGCGCCAACTCAGACAAGACTTCAAGCAAACCAATAAGTCTCTGGCAGACCGTGCGAGCCAGACCAGCAACTCGAGAGAAAGAGCTCAGCTGCTGCTAGACCGCGCTACTAAAATGGCAAGTGACACTCAAAACCAACTTCAACTTCTTGTGGTTCCAGAGTTTCGTAAGAGGCGAATAAGGGATAAACCGGAGGACGGGCAGCAGCGTCCTCCGCGCACTACGCAAATCTAACTGCGGTCGCCAACCCGCCTGCCAAGCGTGGCGACTATGGCAATCCCCCCCAAGGGATAAAATTGGTAACATGAGGCCACAAAATAAACCCAGACCCCCAGTCCCCGGTGGCCCCGCTATTCCTGGCTCTGGTAGCGGCCATGGTAACGGCGGGGCAGGGGGTGCTAAAGTTAATCCCCGGAAGTCTCCGGAAGAGACCCGGCTACCAAAACCGACGACCCTTGGCCCTAGCAACATATAACTGCCGTACGCTGCGGACTGACGAGAAGATACTGGAATTAGAGGAGGAATTGAGCAGGTTACGTTGGGGAATCGTAGGGTTATCAGAAGTCCGTAGAGAGGGGGAGGACATGATATCTCTGAAGTCCGGTGACCTGCTCTATTTCCGGGAGGGCGACCAACAGTCCCAGGGAGGTGTCGGGTTTATCGTCCACAAGTCCCTCGCAAACAATGTGGTGAAGATCGAGAGTGTGTCGACCAGGGTAGCGTGCCTTCCCGCTACCGCCGCCGCCGCCGGCGCACTAATGGCTCCGCGGATGAGCAAGAGGACCAGCTGGAGAGCGCCTACAGGGAGAAGAAGAAGGCGCTCCAGCTGGCCATCTCAAAGGCGAAGGCCCTTTCTCGGGAGGAGCTCCTCCAGTCGTTGGATAGGGATCCGTGGGGGCGGCCCTATAGGACGGCGCGCAAGAAATTGCGCCTCCTGGGCCCTCCCCCCCTGGAGACCCTAGAGCCGGCGGTGGTGGAGGGGATAGTGGCGGTGTTGTTCCCGGCTGGCACCGGGCACACTCCACCGGCCATGGCCCCTCCCTCAAATGAGGACCAGGGGGATGTGCCCCCCCCCCCTGTAAGCAATGGAGAGCTGGGTCTTGCCCTAGACCGGCTCTAGGGGCGAAAGACTGCCCCTGGGCCGGACGGAGTACCCGGCAGGGTGCTCCTGATCGCGACTGGAGGAGCGGCTGAGGGGAATGTTCGACGCATGCCTCCGCGTCGGGAATTTCCCTCGGCCGTGGAAGGAGAGCCGGCTGGCCCTCATTCCCAAAGAGGGCCGGCCACCAGGCACGCCGGGGGCGTACCGGCCCATCGTGCTGCTGGAGGAAGTGGGCAAGGTCTTTGAGAAGATTCTTGCCCACAGACTCGTCCGGCACCTCGACGAGCGGGGACCGGGCCTTTCGGAGGCCCAATACGGCTTCAGGGCGCATCGTTCTACGATAGACGCCCTGAAGGCCCTGAAGGCTCGGTCCGCAGAGGCCGTCGAGCGGGGCGAGGTAGTCTTGGCGATCTCCTTGAACGTCAAGAACGCCTTCAACAGCCTGCCGTTCGAGACGATCAAGGAGGCACTCTGGTATCACGGGGTGCCTACCTGTCTCCGGCGGCTGTTGGAGGACTACCTCCAGGACAGGGTGATCCGCTGGGAGGGTGGAGACGGAGGACTACACCAGCGTCGCGTGGGAAGCGGCGTCCCGCAGGGCTCCGTGTTGGGGCCCGTCCTGTGGAACGTCGGCTTCGACTGGCTGCTGCGCTACCCTCTCCTCCCCGGGACGAGTGTCATCTGCTATGCGGAAAGGACGTTTCAGGACGCGGCGCGGCTAGGCCAGGCCGTGGCGACGCTGGTGGCGCACAGAATCCGCCTGCTGGGCCTGACGGTCTCGGTCGAAAAGACCGAGGCCGTCCTCTTCCACGGCCCACGCAGGGGTCCTCCGAGGGAAGCGCGGATCACCCTGTCCGGGGTGGGGGCCGACATGAAGTATCTCGGCCTCTACCTCGACGGGAGGTGGAGCTTCGGGGCGCACTTCGCCAAACAGGCTCCGAAGCTCCTGGGGGCAGCGGGGGCACTGGGGAGGCTCCTCCCCAATGTCGGCGGACCGGCATCCCCGTGCAGAAGGCTGTACTGCGGCCCTGTATGGGGCCCCGGTCTGGATCGACGCCCTCGGGGCAAAAAATATGGCCCTCCTGCGGAGATCGCAGAGGGTCATAGCCTCGAGGGCATGCAGAGCGTATCGCACGGTCTCGTACACGGCCGCGACCCTCCTTGCATGCGACCCCCCGTGGTCGCTGCAAGCTGAGGTACTTGCGGAAGTGTACGACTGCCGTGCCGCCCTGCGAGGGAGGGGGGAGTTCCCCAGTTTCAGGGAGGTGGAGGGCTTACGGCAGGCGGCGAAAGCTGCCATCCTCCCGCGGTGGAGGGACGAGCTCGGGTCCGCCGCGGCTGGCTCGGCGACCGTTGGGGCAATATTGCCCCAACCTGGATCGCTGGGTTGCCCGGCTGTGGGGACCCTTGTCCTTCCACCTGGTGCAGGTGCTCACCGGACATGGAGTCTTCGGCGAGTACCTGCACCGCGTGGCGGGCCGGGAAGAAACTCCGGCCTGCCATGAGTGTGGCGCACAGGTGGACACTGTGCGCCACACCGTGGAGGAGTGTGCGGCCTGGGCGAGCGAGCGATGCGCCCTGGCCGCCGTCGTGGGGGGGGGGGGGGGGACCTCTCGCTGTCGACCATCGTTGGGAGGATGCTCGACAGCGAGAGGCGCTGGGAGGCGATGGCCTCCTTCTGCGACGCCGTACTGTCGCGGAAGGAGGCCGCGGAGAGAGAGCGCGAGGACGATCCCCTTTGCGGCTCCTCTCCGCCGGAGGAGGGTGGGGCGCGCGCGGAGGCGCTACGCGCACCTAAACGCTCCGCCCTAGTGGACCGGGCGGCGGGGTCGGGGGGCCCCAACGCCCAACAGAAGTCCACGGAGTTTGAGAGCTCCATAATTCTCCCGGGGCGCTCACTCGGAGGAAAGCCCAAGTAACGGGTCCGCTGAGAGGGCTGCGGTAGAATGCGACAACGCGATCTCGCAGCCCTCGCGCAGTCAGCGCGGAGGAGAATCGCTGGGGTTTTAGTGGGTATTCCGGCCACTCTGGCCGGCGAGCTTTTCAGGTGAAAGTGGATATTGCTTGACTTTGATAGGTAGGGCGTCGCTTGTGTCAATGACATGTTCAATTAAGGACGTCCTGCCTAACCCTCTTTCCTCAAAAGAAATATCCCTGAACTTGTTCATTACCGCATTTGCAAGATCTTTCTGAGTTGGCGTCAAATGGTCGTACGACTGAATAGTATGTACCTGTTCAGAACCAATACTGTTACATATGTCAAAATATTTATCCGGTGTCTTAATATATGCAATGTTGTCAAATATCTCTGGCGCTAAACAAAACGCATGCCAAAAGTCTACTCCTAAAATCACGTCCGAGACAATGTTGGGTATAACAAAAAACTTAATAACGTTTGTAACATTTTTAAAAGTTACCGGAACAAAAATGTACCCAATTGACTGGACTACAACGCCATTTGCAACATTCAAAGGTCTTCCAAAAATCGAAGGTCTGAAGTATCTGATAAAGAACCCTCAGCTGGTCTCAGCTGTATTAGAGATGTGGTAATGCCCCCTTCTACTATTGGTACATAAAAAAATCGACTGTCATTGCAAAAATCCAGCGTAGTGGGACACATCTTCTAATTTAATCTAGCCTATAGCGTCTCACTGCTGGGCGAATGTCTCCCCTTCTGCTTTTAATACGCATATAAATAAAAAATACAACCGGCTTAGGCGTAAATACCGCGCCGATCCTTCAGAAGAAATTAAACCGTGTAAAAAGAATAAATAATGAACGCGAATGGGCAATACGAAAAACTGTTGCTACTCTACAAGAATCAGAACCGGAAAAAAAGAAAAGACGGATTTGTAATAATAAAAAAACTACTCCTAAAAAGAAAAAAAATGTGTCAAATAAGAAAATCTAATAAAATAAATCAATATGCCCACGTTTCTACAAAAAGAAGTGAAATCCCTCCAAAAACATTTTGTAAATAAAAAATCAGTCAAATGCGGAATCGCATATGTAGGGTTCCGTACAACTCAGCGTCTCTATGTGATCCCTATTCACAGTTGGTGAAAAAAAAATCAATTTAATCACAACACTAAGTACCTTATGACCCTATCAGGCAGGGTCGAAACCGAACAAGATTTTATTGGAAGATAGGAGAAAATTCACATATCGGAATTGGGAATCATCGTCTGTATAGAATTTATTAATTCATCATAACTATGTAAGTACTATTTTTTTTAATCTAAACATACTTCTTTAGCTAGCGACATCGATGAGGCCATTAGAAAAAAAAACACTGGCAACATGGAACTATTTAGTCATATCATGGACTTGAATGAATATACAAATAAGTAATATTCGAAATTTATTGCCGGGCGAAGTGAGGGACAAGGGAAACTCAACCTTAGAACGAGATCTTTACGACACGGACGTTCTACACTACCAGGAACAATAAGTGCGCCACCGTGCTGACAAAGTGAATCCCAGCTTAGGGTGGAAGTTCACTGCGGCAGCCACAGTATTGTCCGGATACTCGACACTAAAACGTAGCAAAGGTGAAAGCGTATTGCGTTCTAAGTACAATGTCCTCTTCGGGAGGACCCAGCAAAATACAACAAATGTTTGCATATGACCGCAGGTCACTGTTTGGTGGTAACCAAACGATAGCGCGATGTAATCGACAGCTAGCGCCATCTAGCGAAGACCGCGGTAAACTTGACGTGTTACAAATTTGAATTAGACTTTTGTTCTATTCGCTCTAACTAGATACCTAATTTCGCCAGCGTAGTAATTGCTATGGTCGTGTATTCGTGAGAGACGTGGAAACTCGTTCAGGTGACCGTGGGTTCAAATCACAAACCATCCACACTTTTTTTTTTGTTTTTTATACTTATTGAGTTTTTTTTTTAGTTTTTCTATTTTTTTATTGTTTTAGAGTCAGGAAATCATTTTTTATATGATAGAGCGCTTGAAATGGGACGAAGAAAAAAAAACAGTTTCTTGTATGAAGATCCCAATTTATATAGATATATTTTAACTTTTTAGTATTTGTTGTGATAGCGGCCACAGAAACACGCATTACAACATGAAGAGTTGCTAGTGGACTGTTTCTCAGCGCTGGGTTCACTGAATTGACCTGCTTGGACTTGCCTTTATAAGCAAAGTCACTGCTTACAAGCCATAATTGAAAAATAAATATGTGTTGGTTCCTCTAAACCCTGTGTTCTCGATCTAATTTCACCCAGTAAACGAGAATCGTAATCAATTTGACTAAATTCAGACAGCAAAATGTCTTTCAAGTCTTTCCATGAAGTAACCTGTTCTCTTACACCTCTGTACCACAATAGTGCCTGGTCCACAAATAGCTGAGCCGCAGAATTAAACAATAAAATATCAAAAACTCCAAATGCCAATTGAAGTTCATCAACACACTCTAAAATGACCTGGGGTCAGATTGACCATTGAATTTGATACCCCATTTTGAAATATTTTTGTCGCCGGAGCACACAAAATGAATATTTTCACTACCAGAAGGTCGAGAATTGACAAGAAGCGAAATATTCTCTACAGAAGCTGAAGAATGCATGAAAGATTCTAACTTTGCCCGCAGTGCATCTGAGTGTTTAGTTGACTTAAGTGTCAGTTTTAGTGGATCCTCACCGACTTCGACTCGAATCAACCTGTTATACAAGTGACTATACAGTGCTTTGGAACGATTTGCAGAGTACCTGTCTTTTGTTTGAGAGTACTTCTCCGCATGAGATGACAATTCTTTAATCTTATCTGAAATTATTTTTAACTCACTATCGGGGACAAAGGAAAGTTCATCGGGGGGACATTCTACTAGTAATTTCCTCAACTGTTTCCTTAACCCATCAACTGTAGTGGAAGGTGTCTCATCTCTTAATTTTATTTCATAAACCAATTCATCCTTAAATAATGAATTAAATTGTAAACTTCGCTCCATAATGTAAATATGTAAATGGCAGTAGGTATTTACAAAATATATGTACTGTAATCTTATTGTGTGATACAACTGAAATAAATTATTTAAGACCCATTTACGTCTCGGAAATTATTTGTGTTTTCTTTCTACTTGACAAGCAAATAAAGATAAGATAACTGACAAAATTCAAAATTCAAGGCTATGTTGTATTTACACAAGGGGATAGCATGTCGAATCTGACAGCGTGTGAGCGGGATGCATTTATGTACATTTCTTAATGTGAAAGATGAGAGAAGTAATAGATTTTTTGTCCTTATCGGCGTACCAGCTTTTTTGTGTGTTGCCACAGCTGAGCTGTGGAAAATAAAAAGAGTAGTCATTATGTCAGTGTGACTTCGTGTTAAACAACAAAATTATTTGATATAAGAGAAATATTACAGATATTTTATGATAGTGCACTGTTCTTACTAATATACGTTTGCCCCTATAAGATAGCGATTATAATTCGCTCGACCATCAGGTATAAAAGACGTACCCAGCAAAATTATGAAAACATAACCTTTCGTGCGTAAGTATTTCATTTTGGCCATTTAAACTCATCTTGTTCGGTATGATAGCATTACGTAAGTTATATTTAGCTCATGTTCTATTAAATTGACCAACTATCTTTGAATAATAACATAAATAAATCATTTTCAAAATACCGATGTTTTTAATATTATCCGCCCAAATTACGATGTTGCTTACTATGTATGCCACCATGAGTCAAGCTGTATTTTTAATTTAGCCACGGTTCGGGATACCAGCTATGAAATATAAGAGTGCCCACCAGATACCCAATATCTGGGGAAAAACTATGCTGCAAAAATAAAATAAATAAACTCAGGATAATAATATGAATGTGTAAGTCACTTTGTTAGTAACGCTTTCACACGAAGTAGTAACTAGTAATGAGAAATAATGATGATCAACCGAGACATTTTTTACCGACTTCACTAAGGAGAAACGTCAACATTCGACGGGATCTTTTTTGGATTTATGTACACCGAAAATAAATGAGTAAACATATACCTGCATTTTCATTTCTTCTGTAGTAGGTACCTGGTATCTACCTAGCTAGAAATACAGGGAGTCCATTTTGGTGGACCAATCTGGGAATCTCTCAAAACATGGAAAAACCTGTAATAAAAACTACATGTCTTTATAACAGGTATTTCCGTGTTAGGAGCCACTCTAGTAAATATCTTCTGTATGTATATATATATATAAAAGCCATGTAGATAGCTGAAATTTGGTAAGTAACCTACATTTACCACTATTTTTCTCTAAATCTTAACCGTCAGTCAAAGTCGCGTGTGATAGCTAGTTATTGGAGTGGGGTAATTTTTTACCCACCTTGCCACCCCATGTACTTGACGCACACATACACATTTTATATGCATATCCCTTACCGGGGTACGCTATATAGCGCATCTAGGAGATACTTAATCTAAGTATTTACATAAGTCTGACTGGAAACTATGGAAGCTATGCTTGAAACAATATAAACTGATTTACTTTAACACTGAAAAAATGAATACTCAATTGAAATACCTATGTTATTCTGCTTTCAAAGAACAAAGGATCAAAATAAAACTTTGTTTTTTGAAAAGCTGAATCTGGATATACTTGGTCTGAATTACATGAAAGTAGAAGTTCTTTATGGTATGACTAAAAATGGATTGACCTACTTAATATAAACTAGCTTTTTGCCCGCGACTTCGTCCGCGTGGGATTCGGTTATAGCGTTCCCGCGGGATCTAAGCGTTCTTCCGGGATAAACACTGAACCCCTGTAAACCGAACTTTTTTCTGCCCCGGGACTCGATTGTGCGCGCCACTCATATTGAACTCGTATTGAAAAACTACTGGTCATAATAAGCATCGCAAACGGATGGCCAACTACAAAGCCGCTGCCGCCGCTAAGTACGCGCTGAATTCATTTTCTTTGGGATAGCTCCTAAGATATTCATTTAAATTGCATGGTGTAAAGGGCAATCATGAAGTGTAAGAAATGCTTAATCCTATCCGTATCCCTCTAAATACTGCTACTACTACTACAGCCTATTTGCACTGCCCTCTTTTGATTAGAGGAGGCCTGTGCCCTCTAAATTGCTTTCCAAATAACACATTATGTGGGACAATTTTTATATGGGAACAATTCCTAGAGCCCTGTTAGAGCTCATTTATGTCATAAAAGAAACCTTTTTTCCAAATTTCATGTTTCTAGGCCCAGTGGTTTAGAAGTTACATACAAACATTCAACCCTCTTTTTACCCATTTAGATGAGAAATTTCCAAAAATGCTTTATCAATGCTCACTAACGTTATAAAAGGAACCTACCTGCCAAGTTCGATATTTTTAAGCTAGGCTTTAATTTTTTAATTTAATTTTTTAATTTTTAATTCTATATCAACTACATTCAATTTTGCACAATTTGGAACGTTCTAGATCATTCTAGAAAATATTAGAACTTTCCAGAACATTCTATATCAACTACATTCAGTTTTACACATTTTGGAACGTTCTAGAACATTCTAGAAAATATTAGAACTTTCCAGAACATTATATATCAACTACATTCAGTTTTGCACATTTTGGAACGTTCTAGAACATTCTAGAAAATATTAGAACTTTCCAGAAGTTTTTAGAATTTTCTAGAACATTCCAGATCGATTAAAACATTTACACACATTCTGGACTTTTCTAGATCATTCCAGAAATTTTTAGAACTTTCCAGAAGTTCTCATGTGTTAAAGAAGGACAGATATATATTTTAAAGAAGGACAGATAAATTTTTTTAACATTTTCGCCACCCACAGTCACCCACTTCCACCCACCGCGACCAAACTCCCTTACTTTCATCTAGAGACCAAGGGGTATTTACCACCGCAACGGGGGGTTGATTGGAATTGACGGTGATAGAGAAAACCCCGGACATACGTACATTAGCGTTAGCATTTTATATATATTATAGATAGATTAAGTATTGTTTTAGTCCAATATTGCATTGTTTTCTTAACTACTCTATATAATAATGGAATTAATTTTTAATTGTTTCAATGTAACTCTAAATGTAAATAAAGCTTTTAGCGGAAAAATGCACAAATTAATTAGGATATAAATATAAATATTACACAACCAAATGCTACAGTACAATTACAAAAGATGGTTACTTGACTAAAAAACGAATGTCATTTTACTTGACTTAAAAAACTGTCTGTGGAATGTAACCTCAAAACGTGTTCATAAAAAATGGTGTAAAAATTTGGAACAAATCATCAAAAATATGGCACAAAAGTGGACAAATACATAAAATACAGTGTACACAATGCAAGTTATTGAGCAAAACGTTGAGAACAAGACTTCTTATATGGAAAATTGTCTGAACAAAATCTAATTTTTACAAAAGTTTGGTGGTATAAAAATCCCTGAAAATTACTTTCTAACGCCTGAAATTACTGAAAAATAAACAAAAGTTGGCGCCATTTATGCCACGCGGTTTCCAGGCCCGGTAAATACTTTCAAGAAGCCACGGACATAAAGATTAGAAAGTTGGAATAAAATGGTCCAACGTATATATAAAAAAATAAAGAATTCGGTGTAAGAAAGCTTTCAGGCCGTTAGAGTGGAAATTCCAGGTCATCTACAAGGAGATAAAGAAAAGGGGTAAGTGTGTTACGACAAATTGTTTATTTCCTATTTTCTCTATATAATTCAAGTCAGTCGAGTGATACAATCTGTTACAAGATAGGTTCTTACACCTAATTATCTTAGACTTTTAGCTCTGTCGATAAGCGTGGGCGATTAAGTTGGATTCTAAGTTGTATCAGAAGGCTGTTAGCGAAATTTGTTAGTCCCTAAATTATTTATACCACCAAAAACATAATATTGCAAACTTTGAATTCCTAATTTCCCTACTTGAAATACAGAGAGACACCAACCTCTGGTTCCGATGTAGTGTGCTTACTGTAACTGATTCCTCTTGTTGCAGGTTCGAGGTTCATGAGATGGTTCAGTCGAGTTACGCAGCAGTTGCCAGCAAGACAGAAGCCAGTCCTCTTGTATATTGAAATGGGGTGAAACTACTAAGTTCCTAATTGATGGGGGTTCTCTGAATTATGCATGGTAGGCTGCAGATTTGGAAAATACCAAATACTATCTTGAAATTCGAATAAATTAAATTTGAAATTCGCAAAACTAAATTTGAAATTCTCAATGAATTAAATTAAATTTAAATCCCTAACGGCTGAAAAGGAAATAAAACAATCGTTAGCCAAATTCTATCAACCATGTGATTTTTTGAGCCTAACCAAAAGGAATATTTTTCAGGACACTCACCAGGACAATGCTCCATAGAATGGATTATGAATTATCGCTGCCGAATCCCGCCTCTTCCTCAAAATGTCTTCAGATAAACTGAAACCATGGATTTGGTTAAAACACCATGAAAGAAAATGAAACAGCAAAGCGTGGATGTTTGCCTTTTTGAAGCAATACTCACAAATCCAATTGGAAAAATCAATTTTGAATTTTATACTGCGCCTCCAGTTCTAGAAATTCAGCTCAGGATTAAACCTGGTTCCTTGTCCAACACCAAGATGGCTCATGATTTCTTCCGTTCTCAAAAGCAAAGGCCTATGGTTAGCCAAGAAGATAGATTTGAAATAATAAGGATCAATGCTGCCTGCTTAAACCAAAGATCTACCCCGGAAAAACAGAAATCTAGCAGCATAAAATTACGAAATAGCATCTGTTTTGATATCAAAATATTCCTACAATTTTATTATTAATTTGTCTAAATATTGAGAGTATAATTGCTTTATAATTCATAATTTTTGATAAATGTTATTTCTTAAACAATGCCTGTATTTTATTAATATTTCCCTAAGAAACAATTCATTGTTTGCCCTAGCAACACATATGTAATGTCATAGTGACTTTATTGACATTATATTGACAATTAGCGTCAGATAAATCTCTCTGATTGGGTAATCAATTAAGACATTAAGGATGTTGCCAGTCGAAATTAATCGAATGTTAGCCTACTAGAAAATGTTACCTCAGGACTGTTTGAGGTTTGAAGAAAACTGCTAAATAAATGCATATTTAATTTGCTATTTGTCATAACTACAAAAATTATCCTATCTTATAAAATGCTACGTTACACTATCGACTTTCATTGATTGTCAATATTTCTAGGAGAAACGGTCTACGTTCCCAAGACTATACTTCCTAAGTGACGACGATCTGCTCGAATTGCTCGGCCAAGCGCGAGCGGGGGCCGAGGGCAGAGAGGCGGTGATGCAAACACATCTCAAGAAGCTGTTCCCGGGAACCACAGGGGTGCGCCTGGGCCCCGGGAGTCTCCGTCACGGCACTGTGCAGCCATTATGGGGAAACTTTCCAGCTAGACCACCCCGTCGACATAGACTGTCCTGTTGAGGTACTAACTGGGGCCTAGCAGTATAAATCTTATTTCTAAGTAGTTTACGTTTTTGGGTGTTAAAAGCGTCATATTTTCGAAGTTCCATTCCAAATTTTGATTGTACTTGGAAGGTCTCCTCAGGCGTCCTACGGATCGGAGTTCATCACATAGGATTTCTGTATTTCTATCCAAAAGTCCTTTTCCGGGGTCCCTCTAATAAGTTTCCGGGATGTTTATGGGTTTTTCCGGGATTTCCGGGATAAAAGGTCTAGGTTACAAACTATCTGGTTGCCAAATTCCATGCAAATTGGTAGAGCCGTTTTAGTGTGATTGAGTAAAGGTGGGTATCGACTATGCGCGGCAAACCATCGAACATTAGCTCGCGCGGCAGCCGCGCGCAATGGGTACTGTGCCGCCGCGCGAGGCAACTCGAACATTGGCGCGCTCGAACGCGCCGCGCGACGAACCAGTTCATGTGGATTTTCGACTGCGCGGCAAAGGAGCGTCAGTCAGTGCGTTCTGCGCGCGCAGTTGGGACGGATCTTCATATATTTTAGTTGATGCGCGCGGCAACTCGGCAAGAACATGGAAAACGATAAGTGTCGTACTATAATTAGGTTATATGGCACTAAACCATTTCCATGGAACATTAAATGTGGGTCAGGCCGTAGATTTCGCCACTTTTAGTATAGTGTAACTCTCCGCTTCTTTTTTCTTAACTGTATTAATTTCCATATATTATAATCCCTAGTAGCATTTTGAGTTGGCTGTTTGTTGGGCCAACGTACACTTTTTAGTTGGCCAACCGTCCGGCGTGTCACCCCTAAAAACAGTAGAGCCAACGGTAGAATTATCGTTGGCCCGATACGTAGGCCCAACTGAACAAAAGCCAACAACAACAACACCGTAGGACCAACGTAGGCCCTATACGTAGGCCCAACTGAACAACAGCCAACAATAACAACACGGTAGAATCGTGGTAGAATCAACGTAGGCCCAACTAAACGACAGCCAACAACAACACGTTATTTCTAACAGTGTCCCTACCGACCTACTACTGTTGGGCCGATAATAAAAACTCCACGTAGGCCCTATAGGGTATTTCCTTACGGAGGCCCTACCGTGCAGTTCCTTCATAGGCCCTATAGTATATTTCCTTACGGAGGCCCTACTGTGTATTTCCTTCGTAGGCTGTATAGTATATTTTCTTACGGAGGCCCTACTGGCATTTCCTTCGTAGGCCCTATAGGGTATTTCGTTACGGAGGCCCTATTGGGCATTTCCTTCGTAGGCCCTATAGGGTATTTCCTAACGGAGGCCCTACTGTGCAGTTCCTTCGTAGGCCCTATAGTACATTTCCTTACGGAGGCCCTACTGTGTATTTCCTTCGTAGGCCGTATAGTATATTTTCTTACAGAGGCCCTACTGGCATTTCCTTCGTAGGCCCTATAGGGTATTTCGTTACGGAGGCCCTATTGGGCATTTCCTTCGTAGGCCCTATAGGGTATTTCCTAACGGAGGCCCTACTGTGCAGTTCCTTCGTAGGCCCTATAGTATATTTCCTTACGGAGGCCCTACTGAGCATGTACTTCGTAGGCCCTATAGGGTATTTCCTTACGGAGGCCCTATTGTGCATTTCCTTCGTAGGCCCTATAGAATATTTCCTTACGGAGGCCCTTAGGGGGGGGCGAAGCGGACAACCGCCCGGGGCCTCGCGCTCGTAGGGGCCTCGCGCAGGCTTACGATAACCCAAGTTGTTTTTTTTTTTTAATTAAATATTTAGTAATCTGTGCTAATACTTAGTACAAATCTATATAATAATTTCACCCCTTATAGTATTCGTTCTGAAGTCGTAAATAACGTAATATAATTTATACAGTAAAGAGTGAATTATTACAACAAATCGGCCAAGTACGTGTCGGGCCACGCGCACTGTAGGGTACCGTAGTTGCCTTTAGTTGTATTTAATGCACAACATTTTTACTTCGCCGAGTACTTTTTTTAAGTTGGTTGGTATTACCCGTAAACTTGTACAGTCTACTTAGCAGTGTAAATTTTCCTGTTAATTTCGTTATGTACAGTATGTGCTTAGATAAAGATCACAATCAATTAGGGATGAAACGTGATATTTTTTCGATGAAAACAATAAAATTAAAAGTTCTTGAAATATTTTTCCAATTACGAAAACGCAAGATATCTGCCCTCTTGAGTGTCTTATTGACCTTTAATCAGCGAGATTTAACGCAAAGCGTTCTTCATGTTATTTAAATAAAAAAATGCAAAAAAAAAAAAAAAAAAAGCGGCCTTTTTAACGTGGCACTGCAGCCAGCTTTTTGGCCACCGTGCCACAAGGCAGCGTTTTTTTTTATTTATTTATTATTATTATGTTTTATTTCTAGTTCTATTTTAACTATTTAATTTACCAATGTATTTTTTTCTCCTTCTAATGCAATACAATTTCTTTTGTTCAATACCCCGTCTGCTGATAATCACAATGATTTAAAATAAAAAAAGAACACGTTGTTTTTGTAATTATTCCTCGATTTACTCAAAATAAAGGTAAATAATGAAAAAAAATACGGGATTATATTTTTTTCATCGATAAAATATCATCACGTTTCATCTCTATTCGTTTTGGAACTTTATCCAGGGACACATTGTGTACTACTTCCATGAATACCATGTTTTTTTCAAAAACAATGGTTTAGCTGGCAGGGGCTGGCGAAAACTTCTATCTAATAAAAAAGAAGCACTTTAAAGCACATATTTCACAAACGCATCCTAAATTGAAAAGCGGTTTCCGCAAACCCAGATTATCATTTTAAGGACCTATCCAATGACACAAAAACTAACCAAACCCCCCCCCCCCCCCCCCGCGCGTAAGGCCACCCAGACTAGGGCCTCGCAAAGATGTATTCGCCCGGGGCCTCGCAAGCGCAAAGGCCGCCTCTGACTGCGCATTTCCTACGGAGGCCCTACCAAATTTGACTAGTGTATATCTTACGTTGGCCTTTCGTTGGGAAAAATGCTTTTTGGTAAGGTCTGCGCTAATACATCGTAGTTTCATGGCGCAGACCTTGCCCAAAAGCATCTTTTCCCAACCGAAAGACCAACGTAAAACATTCACTAGTCATATTCGGTAGGGCCTCCGAAGGAAATACCCAATCGAATCGATTCGAACAGATTCCTCATTACCGTTATGGTAATGATAAAGCGGTTCGAAAACGTAAATACAAGAAAAATATACAACAGTGACACAAGTGATGGTAACTCAGAGGACAATAATCTCTTAAATCTGCCTACGGGTAAATAGTAATTTATACTTACACAAATGTATTATATTCCTACAGTATATTTTTTTGAATAGGTTCAGGTCATGGTAAAATTAAACCAGTCGAATTTGTCAATCAGTAAGTAACACTGTATTCATAAAATAGTTTTTGAGGTTTAAAGTCAATCATCGAACCTAAAACTAACTAAAAGATATCACTCAAAATAAGGAATTTGACTTACATGTCATGCCAATTTATGTTAATTACTCTACAATCATCCTGAAATAAAGCATATAATAACAATGGTTTATTTTTACAACTTTATACCTACCAAGTTACTAAGAAATCTTTGCTAGAAAATTTGGACTATGTCTGACAATTTGTTTTTCAAAAGAATCTACAAAGAAAAATCTAATACGGATGATATCGTTATCACAGAACTACCATAGGTGTATACAATAACAAACATACTTGAAAAATTGGTATTTAGAACATAAGTTCAAAAAAGAGGAAGTTAAATTACAATTCTTTTGTGACGGAAGTTAGATTGGTACACATACAGGGTGGAAAGATCGAATGCCACATAGAAGGCAACTACAGTCAGCAGCAGAAGTAGATAAGCTGTCCAAGTTTTCAAAATGACCTACACACAACCTTATTCTTAAGACGTTAAGGGCGTGTGTAGGTCATTTTGAACACCTGGACAGCTTATCTACTTCTGCTGCTGACTGTAGTTGCCTTCTATGTGGCATTCGATCTTTCCACCCTGTATATACAGATTTACATAGGTAATTAGAACATGCTTAATTTCAAAACAGAGAAAGTTAAATTACAATTATTGTGTGACTGAGGTTAGTTTGGTACACATATATACAGATTTACATAGGTAATTAGAACATAAGTTCAAAAAAAGAGGCATTTAAATTACAATTATTTTGTGACCGAGGTTAGTTTGGTACACATATATACAGATTTACATAGGTAATTAGAACATAAGTTCAAAAAAAGAGGCATTTAAATTACAATTATTTTGTGACCGAGGTTAGTTTGGTACACATACTCGTATATACAGATTTACATAGGTAATTAGAACATAAGTTCAAAAAAAGAGGCATTTAAATTACAATTATTTTGTGACCGAGGTTAGTTTGGTACACATATATACAGATTTACATAGGTAATTAGAACATAGTTCAAAAAAGATGTAGTTAAATTACTATTTTTGTGTGACCGAGGTTAGTTTGGTACACATATATATACAGAGTTACATAAACAGAGTATAAGTTCAAAAACCGGCCAAGTGCGTGTCGGGCCACGCGCAAAGTATAGGGTTCCGAAGTTGACGATGCCCACAGTACCTTTCTAAGACTTATTAGCATCTAGCTAGCCTATGGTATGACGTGCCCGCCCGACGGCCCTGCCGCTCGAGAAAAATCATTGGTTTTTTAATCATTTCATAAGTTGGTCGACTATGACTCGTAAGTTTGTACAGCCTACTTAGCTGTGATACTTTTCCTTTCAACTACGTTATATATGCCACAACCGTGATTTTTTTCAGCCATCTAAATACCACCATTTAGCTGGCAGGGGGGGGGGACGTGACTAACAAAAAATAGCACTTTAAAGCTTAATATTTCACAAACGCATCACTTAATCAAAAAATGGATAATGCGGGGCGCCGCTAGTATAGTATAAAAATACACTTGTTTTAATTAATAATAATTAAGAGAATATCTATTACAAGTATGATTTTATTGTAAGCACTTTCATTTCTTGATATTATGAAAGCTTTTTGCGTTGAAATTGACAGTTTTTCGGGTCTTGTTACCCTCCCCTACGCTGCGCTGACGACCGTCGCAGTACATTCAATATTTTATTTTACATTGAAAATTGTAAAAAGTATACTTACTGTTAATGTTTTTAGATTCTGCATTAAATGGGCTTTCAGACAATATTTTTTATACACCAAATTTCATACAAAAATATGAAAATATGAGGGTTTGTTTGCATTTCGCTACTACTAAAAGTTTATTATTTTAAGTATTGAGTCATATTTTGCTACGTAACCCTAAAAAACTAGTATGAGGAATGAATCGGGCATTATCTAGTTATCTGAAAACGACACCAAACTTGACTCAAAAGTCCAAACTAATCCGCCAGGATTTTTTTTCTGAGCGCCGGGAGCTCTGTACTTTAACCCCCCCTCCCCCCACCAGTCGCGGAGTTCAAAGTGGCTACCGGGCATTTTGGACTTAGGTCAACGTGTATAACATTCCTACCAAATGGCATTGCTGTACTCAAAATTTCGACCTGTTTCCCAATAGAAAACGGACTATTGGTGAATCGGAACCAATTCGATAATACTTCGTGTATCGCAGCGTCTGTAGCATTCGCAGCAATTTGGTTCAGGCGCACTGCATCTAAAAAAACAGTAAAATTTATTTGAGAAATATTCAAATTTGAAAAGCAGGTGAGAGAAGGAAGTGGAGAGGAGATCCATATCCATATTAATATTATAAATGCGAAAGTAACTCTGTCTGTCTGTCTGTTACCTCTTCACGCTTCAACCGCTGGACTGATTGACATGAAATTTGGCATGGAGATAGTTGGGGTCCCGGGAAAGGACATAGGCTACTTTTTATCCCGGAAAAGTGCATAGTTCCCGCGGGAACGCGAAAAACGAATTCCACACGGGCGAAGTCGCGGGCAGAAGCTATAATATTATAAATGCGAAAGTAACTCTGTCTGTCGTCTGTCTATCTGTTACCTCTTCACGCTTCAACCGCTGGACCGATTGAGATGAAATTTGGCATGGAGATAGTTGGGGTCCCGGGAAAGGACATAGGCTACTTTTTATCCCGGAAAAACGCATAGTTCCCGCGGGAACGCGATAACCGAATTCCACGCGGGCGAAGTCGCGGGCAGAAGCTAGTTAATGTTATAAATGAGAAAGTAACTCTGTCTGTCTGTTACCTCATCACGCTTCAACCGCTGGACCGATTGAAATGAAACTTGGCATGGAGATAGTTGGGGTCCCGAGAACCCCGAAACTTCAAAAACATGTTTAGAATCGATAGCTGAGTCTGTGGGTAAAATATCATCACGTTTTGCTAGACCCTATATATTCCACTGCTAAATAAACGCCCTCATCAGACCCAGCAACCCACTTAAGGCGTCACCTGGGTTCCATACCTTACTTAAGGGTATTATATTATTGTGAACCTACAGTAAAGCCGACCAATTAAATGAATGAATCAATGCTTTTGATAACACTTACCTCTTATAATTTTAATTAATTCCAAGTCTTTTAAAGGTATCTTATTATTTTTGCCAGTCCAGTTGCACAGAATAGCCAGTTTGTTCGTAAAAAGCTTTTCCAGTACCCTTCTAATTATTACAGGTGTCTTGTTGCCACCTACAAGGCTTAGATAAGTTATCTGTAAGTACAACAACAATATTATTATACCTACCAAGGCAGTCCCAATTAAACGTAAAGATTTTACACACACACAGACACACATTTTAACAAATCGAAACAAAACTACAAACATGAAAAGAAGTTCCAATAACATACCAAAAGTTTTCCATTTTCGGAAGTTGTTTTAATCCAGGTTTCGATTTTGATCAATGCCTCATCATCATCAAAATTTCTTGTTGAGAAATTTGTAGGTCTCTAACGTCACTTTCAATTCGAGCCAAGTGCTTGGCTATTATGTCAATTCTAAAACACACAGCGTATTGTGAAGAAAGCAGTCTATGGTGTCTTAATTAATTCTATAAACATACCTGGAAACCCGGTACTTTACCGGTTTGTCACGGTCAGAGCGCGCCACTAGCACTCACTATCCGCGCGCATTGCAGTCTCTCCTCATTAGCGTTTATGATCTAGTCTGTGGACGTGTAAACTTTTTTCGTCGAAAAGTTTTTAAATTAGATTTTGCATATTTTTTACTTAAAACCTTCGTAATTCCGTTGTACGAGTGCTTAATTACACGGAATATCAATTTTAATTGAGTGCACTGAGTTTTGTGTAGTGTTTATAACAAAATAGATCGCGTGCCGGGAGGCCGGCATATGGTTGGTCTGTGCCTATAGGTCTCAGATGCGGAGAAGCGTCGCTCTTCGTGTTCGTGTGATGAGACTGCGTCGTCCCCTTTCTCGGAGGAGAAAGTTTCACCGATGCCAAGCAAGCGGCCAAAAATATCTTGCATAGAGGTTATGTATGACTCCGCTCCAAGGTATAAAGTTTTTCTGTGTTTGTCCATTTGCTACTACTTCACAATAATAATTTGGCATTCAGACCTAAACCAGACTCCAATTTACAATAGTAAATTGTAATTGAATTTAGCGTTTATTGAGGAATATTCGAAGTTGCACAGATTACTTACTACTTTTCATACAGTTAAACGTCAAGTTGACAGTATTTTTATTTGGTTTATTGCTTATTATGGGTTTACTAGCTTCTGCCCGCGACTTCGTCCGCGTGGAATTTGTTAATAGCCTTCCCGCGAGAACTATGCATTTTCTCGGGATAAAAAGTAGCCTATATGTTATAAACTACTCCCATACCAAATTTTGTTTTAATCCGTCCAGTAGTTTTCGAGTTAAATCCGGACATACATACATACAGTTTTTTTTTCTAAAAATCGTTATTTTGTGTTCAGTATCGTTCATATAGTCCCTTTGACTTGATAGTTTCTTTTAATTTTCAATTTTCAGCCGCGACTTCTTCTACAGAATTATTATTTATTTTATTATATGTATAGATTTTTCCTTTTTTTTTCTCTGATTCATTAATCTCTTATGAATAAATAGTTTAGTGCCAAAAATCATTATTCAGGTAATAGCAGACTGGTTTAAAGAATGTTTTAGTGAACTCATCAATCATTTCCTTTTTACTGGACAATAGACAGGTAATCTAACAGTAGGTAATCTGCATAACGTGTTTCTAAAAAGTGTTTGTAATCTAGGATTATAATTTATTTTTTCCCGTTCCCGTGGGAATAACGGGAAATCCTTTCTTAGTGCTCCCCTACGCTCCCCAAGGAACCTGCATGCCAAACTTCAGCTCTCTACGGTGATCCCCGCGACCTAAACATTAAAATGTAAAAATCCCATTTTTTCCCGTTCCTGTGGGAATTTCGGGAAGTCCTTTTTTAGTGCTCCCCTACGCTCCCCAAGGAACCAGCATGCCAAATTTCAGCTCTCTACGACCAGTATTTTTGGCTCTGCGTTGATATGTCAGTCAGTCAGTTTCTTCTTTTATATATTTAGATAGATAGATAGCTGTTTCCCGCGACTTCGTACGCGCCTAAACATTAAAATGTAAAAATCCCATTTTTCCCGTTCCCGTGGGAATATCAGGAAATCCTTTCATAGTGCTCCCCTACGCTCCCCAAGGAACCTGCATGCCAAATTTCATCACTCTACGATGATCCCTGCGACTTCGTACGCGCCTAAACATTAAAATGTAAAAATCCCTTTTTTTCCCGTTCCCGTTGGAATAACGGGAAATCCTTTCTTAGTGCTCCCCTACGCTCCCCAAGGAACCTGCATGCCAAACTTCAGCTCTCTACGGTGATCCCCGCGACCTAAACATTAAATTGTAAAAATCCCATTTTTTCCCGTTCCTGTGGGAATATCGGGAAATCCTTTCTTAGTGCTCCTCTACGCTCCCCAAGGAACCTGCATGCCAAATTTCATCTCTCTACGATGATCCCCGTGACTACGTACGCGCCTTAAAATGTAAAAAACCCATTTTTTCCCGTTCCCGTAGGAATTTCGGGAAGTTCTTTCTTAGTGCTCCCCTACGCTCCCCAAGGAACCTGCATGGCAAATTTCAGCTCTCTTCGATGATCCCGCGACTACGTACGCGCCTTAAAATGCAAAAAAAAAACATTTTTTCCCGTTTCCGTGGAAATTTCGGGAAGTCCTTTCTTAGTGCTCCCCTACGCTCCCCAAGGAACCTGCATGCCAAATTTCAGCTCTCTACGACCAGTAGTTTCGGCTCTGCGTTGATATGTCAGTCAGTCAGTCAGTCAGTCAGTCACTTTCTTCCTTTATATATTTAGATAGATAGATAGCTGTTTCCCGCGACTTCGTACGCGCCTAAACATTAAAATGTAAAAATCCCGTTTTTCCCGTTCCCGTAGGAATATCGGGAAATCCTTTCTTAGTGCTCCCCTACGCTCCCCAAGGAACCTGCATGCCAAACTTCAGCTCTCTACGGTGATCCCCGCGACCTAAACATTAAATTGTAAAAATCCCATTTTTCCCGTTCCTGTGGGAATATCGGGAAATCCTTTCTTAGTGCTCCTCTACGCTCCCCAAGGAACCTGCATGCCAAATTTCATCTCTCTACGATGATCCCCGTGACTACGTACGCGCCTTAAAATGTAAAAAAAAAACATTTTTTCCCGTTCCCGTGGGAATTTCGGGAAGTCCTTTCTTAGTGCTCCCCTACGCTCCCCAAGGAACCTGCATGCCAAATTTCAGATCTCTACGATGTTTCCCGCGACTACGTACGCGCCTTAAAATGTAATAAACCCATTTTTTCCCGTTCCCGTGGGAATTTCGGGAAGTCCTTTCTTAGTGCTCCCCTACGCTCCCCAAGGAACCTGCATGCCAAATTTCAGCTCTCTACGATGATCCCCGCGACTACGTACGCGCCTTAAAATGTAAAAAAAAAAACATTTTTTCCCGTTCCCGTGGGAATTTCGGGAAGTCCTTTCTTAGTGCTCCCCTACGCTCCCCAAGGAACCTGCATGCCAAATTTCAGATCTCTACGATGTTTCCCGCGACTACGTACGCGCCTTAAAATGTAATAAACCCATTTTTTCCCGTTCCCGTGGGAATTTCGGGAAGTCCTTTCTTAGTGCTCCCCTACGCTCCCCAAGGAACCTGCATGCCAAATTTCAGATCTCTACGATGTTTCCCCCGACTTCGTACGCGCCTAAACATTAAAATGTAAAAATCCCTTTTTTTCCCGTTCCCGTGGGAATTTTGCAAAATCCTTTCTTAGCGGATGCCTACGTCATAACATCTACCTGCATGCCAAATTTCAGCCCGACCCGTCCAGTGGTTTCGGCTGTGCGTTGATAGATCACTATATCAGTCAGTCAGCCAGTCAGTCAGTCACCTTTGAGTTTTATATATTTAGATTTTATTACTATTACCGTACCGTAATATACCGTACACTGCTCGGATTGTGGGCCAATTATTTAGCTTAATAATTACTCGAAGTTGGCGGAATTGTCTTGCATTTAGACAGATGCCCTTGATGCATTTATTAACCTTCCCTTTTTGTGGAGATTGCTGAAGGTCGATATTATATCAGTATTAGCAGTAACTAAACTAAAACTCATTGAAAGCAAATTGTTGCGAGGACATAATCCGAGCTCTATACCTACAAGCACAGCTGAATGAAATACATATGTATACTTAATACTCCAGCAGGACAGGGAGAAAATGACTCTTAATTGTACCAACTTCCAGGTGTTTTTGTGGAATTTAAAATAAATGAGCATCTACATCTGATAGAGTTTTTGGCTAGTCTTTCAAGCTGGTTCGCTGGCAGCATTTGATCAATTGAATTTTAGAGACTTAATCAATTGAAACAAAAATAGAATGCCTTAAACAGGGTTGTAATATTTTTGAGGCCAGACTCAGACATAAGAACTTAAGACATTGATTCACTGCTCTTAAGTGTTATATAGCCCGAAAGCTTGATATACGGTCACATGTATATGAATAGAGGGAATGTGCTCATTATGGGAAAAACCTATTCTTACTAACGACTTAGTGTTATCACAGATAGAGAGTGTTTATTCTCAAGGAGAGTTGTCATTATGTCACTAGAAGTATTTAGACCAATGAAAACAATAATCCGGATTATTTTTTTGTGAGAATGCTTGTTTGTATATAAAACATATCAAAAAGTAGGTGTGATACCCAATTTAATAAGTACATCCATTTTTGGATTATTATTTTTTCAGTCCCCCAGACCCTTTGTGTCCACAATAATATAGTTTCCAAATCGAGGGTTGCTGATAGGCAAGAATGGCCGCCCGTCTTTGAAAGGCTAAAGCTACGGAAGCTTGAGCGATTTTAGAAACCTGGGGGAGGGGCAGCAGAATAACTATTCAAAGGACTGCTAGCCTGTAAGACCATTTAGCCGAGACTTCTCAATCTGCAAAAGATGTGAGTTTCTGGTAAATGTTGGAGCGGCGGATAAGCTATTTAAAGGACTGCTAACAGATACAGTTTCAAACTAAAAAAGCTCAATTTGCAATAGCTGTAAATTATTAAATATTCATACTGCAGATCAGATACTAAGAAGGTTACTAAATTACCAAGATTATTTTCAATTTGAAAAGTCAGGCAATGGAGGGTGACAACTGTTTGAGAAACAGGGTATTACAGAATAGCTCCTAAAAATGAATCCCAGTTGACTCGGAGTCTTAACTTACTGGGCCTAAGATACTCTGCAGAGAGGCAGAGCATACACAGTCCTAATTTTCATAACAGAGAGTGCTATTTTTCTGCTATTTTTGGGTCTTGAAATTTGCCATTACCAATCCTGTGATTTGCCTGGTACAATTGCATTGGGAATCACAGATGTTTCTTCACATCACATGATCAGGAAGAACAGGTAATACTAAAAGAGGCTAATCACCAGGTTCTCTCGGAGAGTTCCCAAGTAGCAAAATCCGTAAAATATCACGTCATTTTGAAGTCATAATGGACGTAGAATTCACGTGAGGATGTCACAAAATTCGACGGCAAAAACAATGTTAACTGTCACGTTATTTTTGGCGTTACTGCGACGTTATTTTTACGTGAGTACGTTAGGCCCACGAACGTTAAATAAGACGTTTATTAACGTGATTTTTTACGTTAAATCAACGTGAGGATGTCACAAGATTTGACGGGTAATAACACGTTGAAAACCACGTCATCCAACGTGATATCTGACGTTAGTATTCTGTGGCAAAGTACGTCAAAACTCACGTTAAATACCATGTTACGTGTCGTGATATTCGACATTAATTTACGTTACATTAACGTTGGTTGGAAATGGAAATGACGTCGATTAGACGTGCCCACTGACGTATCATATACGTTATTTGACGTTACTGTAACGTTACATAAACGTCAGTTAAGAGAACGGGGTAGCGTCGGCTAGACGTGCTCGCTGACGTACCATTTACGTTATATGACGTTTCTGTAACGTTACATTAACGTCAGTTAGATGGACAGGGTGAAGTCGATTTAACGTGGTCACTGACGTATCATAGACGTTATTTGACGTTACTGTATCGTTACATAAACGTCAGTTATGAAGGCGGGGTGACGTCGACTAGACGTGCCCACTGACGTATCATATACGTTACTGTAACGTTACACTAACGTGGAGTGACGTCGACTAGACGTGGCCTCTAATGTATTATTGTACGTCAGTAAACACGACCAGCGACGTTGTTGTTGGCTATTGGAATCACCGACAACCAATATTATGCCGACATCGGTTGCCGGGCCTATTGATAGTAGCGCCAACTACGACCTCGCGGACGTAGTTGGCGTAAATACCAATACATACGCCAGTGGACGCCAACAACATACGTCTCTTGGAGGCGTTGCTGACGTATAATGATACGTCCTTGCCCACGTCTAGTCAATTGCCCGTTGCACGCTGGATCATCACGGTAACAATTTAGGCCAATTACTGAATCACTGTTACTATTCATCGATTACCCAAGTGTTGACATTGGAGGGACTAAAATGTATCCGTAATGAATTTCTACGCGCTGGGCCTGATATATATATATGATTAAAAAACCATCAATGTTGAAATATAAGAAATAATATTTATTTCACATGTAATTACGACACTAAAAAATTTTATTCAGCAGTGTGCTTTATCCCATTGTATTAAGGTCAGGTTAGAGAAGCGGCATCATGCCTGCGCCTTACGCCGTCTCTGTATAATAAACGCCTAAGGCCTCATAATTATGCAGTATGAATCGCTAACGTCTACTTTTCTACATGGCGCAACGGTATTGCTACGTATTTATCAAAAAATGGAATTACCATACATTTACTTAAAACATCAGAGAAGTTGGTAAGCACAAAATGTTCTGATATCTCGCTTACCATAACTATATCCAAATATTTTGAAGGACAAGGGTCCGTATAAAAATTCTCATTTTTTGCATAAACATTGCCATACAGCATTGTGTCATCTCCATCTATAACAATATTTACAATTCTAAAAATAGTCTTGTCCTTTAACATACATACAGAATCGGCAACAGTATTGATACTAAGAACAAAATCATTGCAAGTTAATTTCCTATACTGCTTGAACTTGCTGTTAGGAGGCACAGGTCCGTCACAATGTTGTTGAGAAAAATGTATTTTAGCAGTTATGCCGGTATTATCAGCAAATCGTTTTATAGTGAGTCTGTTACAAACTTGCTGCAATGGCTTATGTTGATTCCTGACCAAACTTTTCAGTGTGCCTAAAAATTTTCAAATCGAAATGCAGAGATATTATCTAAGGCACCAAATCTTTCAACGTCATCTGCTAGATGTATTAATGAATGAACATTATATACAAGATACTGCCTCCCATACATTTTTATACAGTCATTTACAAATTCTTTCAACAAGTATTTAGCATAGTTTGAGTATTTATTTGTCAATTGCTGGGAAACTAATATAGATATAGAACAGTGTAAAATCATAAAATGCTGGTATACCGGCGTTTTTAAAATTCTATATAAAACTAAAGGACCGATGTATAACAAAAACATTCTATATTCAGTAGCTTTCCACCTATCGATTTCCTTGGCACTTCTTGGTTTTCGGTTAAATTCAATAGGTACAAATTGACGGACATATTGTAACCTTTCATTTATCATTGAAATGCTGTGACTATCCAATTTCACGTGTTTAACATCTCCTCTGACTGGTTTTACCCACGAATGTAACAATTTTCTAACTACACCCAGGCAGACACTATGCATATAATCAATAGGAAACATGGTCACTAAACCTATTGGTAGAGCAGTCAAAGGAGATGTTCCTATGTGGTAATCTTCATCGCTTTGCAATATAAATGAATTATCGGATCTTAAAGGAGAATTTAAATCATCTAATACTACGCGGTGCTCAACATAATTACCATAGCAAGTGCATTTGTCGCAACTGGAATAACCATTGTGGGATTTAACACATTTTAAAAACGCTCGTGCTGGCATATCACATACAAAACAATTAACAGAAACTTTTATATTACATTGCTTAAAATTGAAGCCATTTTCTAAAATGTCTTTCAACTCATTTATAAAGTCTTCTAAAAAAATATGTAGTGGATCGGGTTTTGATTTACCACAAAATATGCCAACAACAAATACACTATCTCTAAAACCGAATATGTCTGCCAATATTGGCCAAAACTGAATACTGGAACTGTGAAATAGAGGCAATCCATCAATGTTAAATGTAAGTTTTATTTCAGCCAAAGAAGTTGAAGCAACTGATTGTAAAAACATTGTAAGCGATTTGCCAATTCCTAAATGAATATATTCTCCATTATTAAGTACCTTGCAACTCAATAGACCACTTGTTTTTAATAATGTCCTGGCATCAGACATAAGGTCTGCATGATCCACCTTAAGATATTTTAATAAAGCGGTCAATGCTACATTTGAAATATTAAATTTTAGGGTCCATTCTTTTAAAAATGTTGGCAAATCTAGTGAAGAGTTCTCAGGCAGCAAAATAGCACTATTATTATTAAGTGAAATGTGCTCACAGTCAATATTTATATTAATAAATTCTTGGTCACTACTTGAAGCATTAGACATACATAAAACTTGTCAGATACACTTTCACTATCTAATATTGCCACATTATTCATTTGTTGAGCTATTCGTCTATACAGTTGCCGTTTGCTCAAGAGCGACATTTTAGTAGATGGTCCTTTAAGCAATGCGATCCAAGCGAGCTCTAATTTTTTTCTCTTGCAAAATAATTCTTTGCGGAGCGTGTTTGAGCCAATTTTTCATGTCATCCTCAATTGGTTGGTCTCGTACCACGTTGCAAATTTTCTTCACTGCACCTAATCAAAGGAATAATAAAATTAGCTTGTTTAAATAGTTCTGCAGATTTCGTGAAGCAGAGGAAGAAATAAGTTCATTTTTACATTGTGATCGTGCCTCAAGCTGGTCACATAACGGTGCGGCCTGCGGCGGTGGCGACTTGTATACTATGATAGTCCCCTATCAATGATTCAGATCGCTTACTCATGACCCTCACCTCGACAAGTTAAGCAAGAAACTTGGTACCCGCAACAACGTCATGCATAAGCTGACCGGTACAACCTGGGGAGCTGGGGCAGATGCACTTACTACGCGCAACGGGGCTTAGCTTGTCCGGGCTGATGGAGAATACTGCGCACCAGTCTGGCTGAACAGCACACATACGGAAAAGATAAGATGCCCAACTGCGCAAAACTAAACTATGCGCTGCATCTCAGGCGCCATCAAGAAACCTAATGGTACCACCGCCACCATATTAGGAAGGGTTTGTTTGTGTATTAGGAGTGATGCGAGAAAGAAAAATAACTTACGAACAATCGCTGATTTTAAAGCAAGATCCTCAAATGCTCTCTTTCCTTTCTTGCCCCTGAAGCTATAGGTAGCAGCGAGGTGATTAGTTATTGTATGCTTCAGAATGGCATTAACTGTTCCTGTCACAGTGGGGCCAGCAAACTCGGCAAAGTATTCACACTGCAATAGAATGTTATCAATAAGTAAAACACAAACGATTCAGCGGGAATGTAACGCTGCGTACGAATTTGAGCTGCCTCAGGTTGAGGCACACACGGCTCACCTATTTTGCTCGTACGCGTGCGCGCACACTCGCGAGCCGCCCAGGTTAGGTTTTAAGACCGTGCAGAAAGGCGCTTCAGAGAGCGTGCCTCGCGTAATTTGTACCTGTATCTGAGCGTGCCGCGCGCGAACAGAGACGAGATGAACAAGATCGAACTTGTAGTTGGTGCGCGACGCTCGTACACGACTTTGAGCAAGTGGCCGAGTCGAGCTCGTGTAATCGCTTGTAGTAGAACAATTATTGATATAATATCTACATGACAAGAAAAAGGTGTTGTGGGACCCGAAATCAGTCAGCTGTAGTTAATCGCATCGACGCCATTTTGAGCGACGCGCAATGTCGGCTAGCCGTGAGCACGCTGCCTCGCCCGCGCATGCGCGAGCAAGCTTCAGGCTGAGCCACTCAAATTCGTACGCACTAGTACGCAGCTTAAGAACCACACGGGAAATACTTACCAAGTCTGTAAAATTTTGGTTACTTGCTAAAAATGATTCTAGTTGTTGCAGATGTTCATTGTTATTTAATGGAAACTCAACAGGCAATTGTATGTCTGCCTTTTTAAATTGGAATTCCTTTGCATTTTGTTTCCTGATCCATTCTAGGATAACTGTATTCTGTTCTTTTATTGTTGTTAGCATTTGCATAACATTATATTCATAGGCTGAAATTACAAAATATGAGTTAGCCACTGGAAAGTTAACTTTATTCATTAATGAAAGACACTTAACAATCATACCAGTTTTTGCTGTAGATGATGTAGTAGAAGTGTGGTATGCTATTGGTGCAGGTGCATTGATCGATGCAGTAAGACTCGAATTAGGCCTTCCAACCCCGGCGTTGGTTATAAAGCCCAATCCTGGGATACCTGATGGATAATTTCAAGAATTTAGTCTCATAGAAAAAATCCTACGTTAAGGGCCTATGTTGAAAAATAGTTGAAGCTATGGAGGCGTGGCTTAGTCGCGTCCCGCGCGGGGCGTGCTCCCCCCCGAGTGTTCCCGCGAAATTCAAAACACCTACACTAATTCTGATTTTGCGCTAGTTTGGTAAATAAAGTAGATTTAAATATCGAAGTCATTACTTTCGGATTCAATACAAAGTACGAAACAAATAACAAATTTATATATACCTACACAAACATTAGAAGCGAATATATATATTTTTTTCATTTTAGTGGGATATAAAATTAATTTATTAATTTAAATTTTATATCTGTGATTAACAGGGATCGGAAATTCGGATACACATTTACCCAGAGTTTGACCGCGTGAACGGTATGGGGCCGGACTCAATTTAATGTTCCTATAAAAAAGTCCCGGGAATCCCGGAATTTCGAAATTTAGTGTATGCCTTGGTAGGTATACAGTCATAGTTATGAACTAAACATGTTTAAGTACTTTAAGTGTAGGACCCAATTATGAAAAAGTCTTCAAATAACTAATTCCGTGTGACCTATCTCTCTAGGCCATACGTACAACCGGCACGGCCTAAATCGGCATGGCCAGTACCTATACTACTACTACTACTACTAATGCCTATTTGATCACGAGAGGGCTTAGGCTATAGTCCCCACGCGGGCCCAGTGCGGATTGGGGACTTCACACACCTATACTAACATAGTCACAAAATAAAGTTGATGTGAGCGTCTCAATTACCTTCCTGATTATAAAGATACACGTAGGTACAATGTTTTGTACATTTGCTTGATAGCCCAAATACATACCTATTATTTTTATTCATATGTGAAAATATTGCAGTTCCAATATTATTACATAGGTACATATGCGTATTGAGTAGATAACCTCCTTTTTTGAAGTCAGTTAATTATTCTCATTACAAAATCTTATTCATTTAAAAAATCAGGTAGATATTGAATATATTCTGTAATTAACAGGAATCAGAAATTCGGATACACATTTACTATTAATATTCTCGGGATTTCCGGGATTCGTAAATTTAGTAACCAGGCCTCGAAATAGCTTATTTAGGTATGTATATACATTTATTTATTATAATTAATAGCCGATGCCCGCGAACTTCGTCCCGCGTAGACTTAGAATTTGCGTACCCGATGACACACACAGACTACACATACAGACAGTTATAGAAGTATTGAAAAATTGGTTTGCCCCGTGGAAAACCCATTCCCGTGGAAATATCGGAATAAAAAGTATCTTATGTTATTGCGGGGCCTCAAACTATCTCCATACCAAATTTCATCCAAATCGGTCCACTCGTTGCGACGTGAAGGACGAGCAAACAAACAAACACATTTATAATATTAGTATGGATTTTTAGTGTAGGAATTATGAAAATCTTCAAATAACGAATTCCGTGGGACGGTCTACCTCGGCCATACGTACAACCGATATGGCCTAAATGGGCATGTTCTCTAGAATACAAAAAAAAAGTAGTTGTCACCCCCAAGTGTATGGAGGGGGAGCTACGACGTAACAAAGATGGCGGCTGGGCCTTTTCTACTAGCATTATGTCTTGGTAACTACTGGACCGATTTTATCAAATAAGGTGTCATATGAAAGGTAATTGTAGTAGTAGTAATTGTTTGTTGTCTATATTTAGTCACGCAAAGTTAATATAAAATGAAATAATTGTTTTCTTGCAGAAATAACTCGATAATCACCAGAATTATCAAATTTTAGTTTAATATAAAAGTTATAGCAAACATTTTTAGACTTTTAATGAATTTCAAATTATTACAATCGACCGGTAAATAACGAAGCAATCCAAGAACAGGACCAAAAATGAGAAATAATCCGGAAGAGCTTATTAGCAGTCAGTGAGTTCAAATAATTATATATAATTTTACATTCGGTTCTAGATGAATGAAATGAATTGAGTTTTGTTTTGGATTGGCTTCAAATGGGTTTCCTTAAAGTCATCTGTATATATAATAGTCAAAGGTGATTGACTGACGTATCAACGCACAGGCCAAACCCTTAAGGATAGAAACTTGAAATTTCGTACACGTATTCCTCTTATTCTTCATAAATATATTATTTACAAGGGCTATTCGGGACGGAGACAAATCCAAAAAATCAAAGATCATCGAAATCGGTTCAGCCGTTCTCGAGTTATAAATGGTGTAACTAACACTATACATATTATAAAACAAAGTCACCCGCCGCGTCTGTCTGTCAGTCTGGATGTTCACGATAAAGTCAAAAACCATTGAACGGATTTTAATGCAGTTTTCACTAATAGATAGAGTGGTTCCTGAGTAAGGTTTTATAGTATATAATTTGTTAAAGTTTTCTGTAAATTAGATGAAATACGACGATGTTAGTTCAAGTTGCCGGATAAAATCAAGCCACAGACACGTTGAACTTATAACACCCCTCGCGTCGGGGGTTAAAAACACATTAAATTAGAGTTTAATTAATTAAATCCAGCATAACTTGGTCTCTGCTACAAAACAATCCATGAGAATCCAGAGTTCTAAGTAAATTGGAAGGTTAAAAACTCGAAACCCTAGCTAGCTCATTTTTTGCTCTTGACACGCACTTGGCCGTTTCTTTGAAATCATTAAAATCGTATAAACCTGTTTATTCGGTAATTTAGGTCGGTCGGTTGAAATAATTTGGAATTCATTAAAAATCTAGGAATTTTTCTACAACTTCTATAATAGGTAAACTAAAATTCGGTAATCCTATTATTTTTGAAAGAAAACAATCAATTTTCATAAAAATGTTAATTTTCATAAATATTTATTTATTTAAACTTTATTGCACACAGAAAACTTAGTGTACAAAAGGCGGACTTAATGCTTCAAGGCATTCTTTACCAGTCAATCTTTAGGCGAATCAGATTATATTTCATTTTCTATTAATTTGATGTGAACAAATATAAGACAAAAAATAATTTATATTATGTTACCTTTCATATTTTCTGAAACTTTGTTTGATAAAATCGATCCAGTAGTTACCGAGAAATAACGCTAGTAGAAAAATCCTGGCCGCCATCTTTGTTACGTCGTAGCTTCCCCCTTCATATACACTTAGGATGTGACAACCACTTTTTTGTATTCTGAAGAACGTTCGGCACGTTCTTTTAGGCCATACCGGTCATGCGTATCGCCGAGGTAGGTCAGGTCCCACGGAATTCGTTATTTAAAGACTTTTTCATAATTGGGTCCTACACTAAAAATACTTATCTATCTATACTATAATAAAAGAGCAGAACCCGGCGTGTCTGTAGATAGAAAGAAAAGTTCAAAAAAAAGGAACAGGGGGTCTAAAGATGTATTTTTATATTTCGATTTTTAGAAATCTTTTGTGTCTGAAACTACTGAACCGATTTGAATGCAATTTTCAAGGGTAGATAGAGCATCATTTGGAGCAATATATAAGCTATGTTTGATTAAAATCGGATGTCGGAAAGAAAACTTATCGGCAATTTTACATTCCACGCAGACGAAGTCGCGGGCAGGAGCTAGTCATAAATAAATGTATAGAAATACTAAAATAAGCTTTTTCGAGGCCTGGTTACTAAATTTAGAAATCCCGGAAATCCCGGGAATTTTAATAGGCAAATAAAAACTGAGTCCGTCCCCTTACCGTTCACGCGGCCAAACTTTAGGTAAATATCTAACTGAATATCTGTTTTATTTTAATTAATACGATTTTGAAATGAGAATAGTTAACCGACTTCAAAAAAGGAGGCTATCTACTCAATAGGCATATGTACCTATCTGACGACCAGATTGGTCCAGTTGGTAGTGACCCTGCCCTCTGTTCCGATGGTCGCGGGTTCGAGTCCCGCTCGGGGCAAACTTTGTGTTGAGCACGAATTTTTGTACTCGAGTCATGGATGTTTAGTATTTATATATGTATGTATTTCTCTATATAAGTATTTATAATCGTTGTCTAGCACCCATAATACAAGCGTCGCTTATTTTGGGGCTAGGTCAATATGTGTGAAATGTCCCAAGATATTATTATTATCTTGACAGGGGACAGATGCCATTAATAATTAATTTTGATAAATACCAGATTTTCCTGCAGCTAGTGTAGCTGGTGATAGTGATTGTGAAGATGCAAATCGTGGCGAGCTCTGTCCTTCATTGAAGCTGGCATTTATTTCACAAGTTCCTGAAAGTTTGCATTAAGTTTATACCTCTAACCTATAACTAACGTAACAACAAGCATATACAGTTCAAAAAACATAGCAATAACTGAAAAAAATAATTTTGAATTGATTAGCACCTTATTTATCAAAATCGGTCTTAAACACTACGGTGAAACACACCACACGTAAATAGGTCTGCTCTCGAGCAAAATATGGGAATTAGACAGCTGTAATATTACCGTATTCAAATTAAGAGTCGCTTGCACCATGGAACAATAAACTACATATGTAGGAGGAAATGGTAAGGGGGCGTCCCACAGTGTGGAATTTTGCCTGATTTGCGGACATGGTGTTTTTTTGATTTCGTTTGATAGATTAAACTCAAAGATAAAACTTTGTAGAAGTAACCATATTTTTTTTTTAGTTAGTTATGGAGTTATTAACAATATCGAGAAAATTCTATGGAAACCATAAAAACGTAATATTTCGATTTTCCCCGGCATTTTTGTAAAGTTTGTAGTTAATTATACAAGAGCAATCATTTTAAAAATTATATGGCTTTGAACCAATAAAAAATAACACCAAGAAATCATACAATACGCATTTAAACCAAATAAAATGAATATTTTTTTTCTTTCAAACTGTTCAAAGGTGGCATTTATTCTAAAGCTTAAACATATCTAATAACTATCATTTCATCCCAAAAAAATTATAATAGCAAAATACTGCAGGACTTCTGAGTTATCGACTTATAAAGTTTCAGGTTAGGGTTGTCACTTGAGTTGAGTTGTAAAATTTTTTTTAGAAGTCGAAAATCTTATGTTTCTTATGCAATCAGTTAAAATCAATCTAGCGCAGGCTTGTATACTTGTATACCTAAGTAGCTTTTCCCCGCAACTTATGCGCAGAAATATTAAAAAGTAAAATCCCGATTTTTCCCGTTCCCGTGGGAATTTTGCAAAATCCATACCATTATCTATAAAAACGGCAAATAAAATCACGTTTGTTTTCTGGGAGCCCCGTTAAATTTATGTATTTTTAAACCCTGATGCAAAAAGGGGGGTTTATACATCGCATTTGTACGATGTGACCCCCCTCTGGAGTCTAAATCTGGATCCGCCCTTGCCCCAATTTCAATAACTTGACAAATAATTGCCATAAATAATTAATTTTGATAAATACCAGATTTTCCTGCAGCTAGTCTAGCTCGTGATAGTGGTTGTGAAACTTGTGAAGATGAAAATCGTGGCGAGCTCTGTCCTTCATTGACGCTGGCATTTATTTCACAAGTTCCTGAAAGTTTGCATTAAGTTTATACCTACATCATCACCGTCATCGTCATTGTCATCGTCATCATCATCATCTTCTTCAGCCGAAAGACGTCCACTGCTGGACATAGGCCTCCCCCAAGGCTCGCCACTCAGACCAGTCCTGTACTACTTGCTTCCACCGGTTTCCCGCGACCTTCACGAGGTCGTCGCTCCATCTCGTTGGTGGCCTAGCGAGAGCTCGTCTCCTGCTTCGCGGACCCCACTCGAGAACTTTCCGGCCCTATCAGCCCTCAGTCCTGCGAGCCCCAAGCATAGCTCTCTCCATTGCCCTTTGTGTGACTTTGAGCCTTCTTATCAGGCCATCATTAGCGTCCCACGTCTCGGAATAATTGGCATCATCAATCATTGGAAGTCATCACTGGCAACACACACTGGTCGAAGACTTTCCTCTAAACTATAACTAACTTAATAACAAGCATAAAATTATGTATACATGCGTTTTATAGAACTAACCATGATTTTCAAAAATATTCTTTTTTGAAATTTTTCTGGTTTTGTGTTTGTTGAAAATATCTTCATCACCACTGCTGCTAGATTCAACTCTATTGGATTTGTATCTTCTCCTTGTACCACAAATTTCACCATCAGTTAGGTCACTAGTTATTTCAGCATCCTGTGCTTTCTTTCGGGCAACCAGGAGGTCATCTGATGAAGAAGTTTAGTATCATTTTCTTATCAAATAAATATTATCTTATCTTATCTTATCAAAGCAATTCTTGTGGAAACTTACAATTATTTCTTTATACTTGTTCGTCGGCAGTATGGTGTGGAAACTGTCATAGCCATACTGCCAGAACACAAAAGGTACAATTAAATGGCAAACGGCTACAGCTGTTACTGCCTCTGAACATGTTAAGCTTTGTTTTAATTTCATTAATTTATTGCAATACTGTTTTATACAAATGTTTTTTTATAGCAACATAGTAAATAATTTCCCCTTTGTGGTGTAGCCATTTCTTAAGAATATTTACCTAGGTGCATATTAATTTCACAAACTGAAGTAAGTTCAACTAGATTCATTATATAATTACCTAATGCCTATTTTAATACATAAATTTAATTGCTAATAAAAAAAACTTATTAGTAGTTATTAGGACCCAATGAAACCAACGACTCCCCTCCCCACTGAACAAGAAACAACTAAAACCCACCAGGTTGTTTACCTGCTGCAAAAGGTGATCTTAGGGATTTTATTGCAATGTCTGGCTGGCAATTATTGGTGTCTTGCTCCATGCTATAACAAGACATCCATAGTTGCCCGTCATACATTTCAAGAAAATGGCCCATCTAGGAATATTTTCCAAAGAATATTTTATGGGAAAGGGATGGTGAAACTATCTTTTTATGTCTCGAATTCTAAATTAAGTCAACTCACCACATTCATAGAACTTCTTCTTAATTTTGATCAGAGTCCAGTCTTCACCAGGGTTCTCATGGTTTTTGAGCAATTTATTAAAAATGCCCTGATTTTTGACAGTCGGCCAAAAAGCTTCTGCTTTTTTAGGTGTTAACCAATTGGAACTGAGAATGACAATTCCTCCAGCAGATTCTTCACTATCCTCTTCCACCACGACATACATATCTAATAAAAAGAGATAGGTTAGGCATACCGCATACCATTAATAAGTTCTGATTAAATATGTGCTGATGTTTTGCCCGATTTCAAAACAAAGCGTCAATAGAAAATGGCGCGCGAGATAGGTTGTCTTTGAGCGTTCTAACTGTAATGCAATGAGGCTCGACGCAGCGCGGACTCGTGCTAATAATCTTGCAGAGATTGTTGAGTGTTGAACCTGACCACTCTTTTAACTCCTTGCCCCAGTCGTGCAAAGTGCAATGCAATCATCCTAAGAAGGAATAAAAGCGGCTCGTGACGAGTACTACTAATTGCAAGATTTGATTGGACTTTATTACTTATGAGGAAAAAACCACAAAACTCACCAATATAAACAAGTAAGCAGAGTACACAAACACAAAACAAAACAGCAAACAGAGCACATTAAATTTCATCCAACGCTGATTGGGAATATCGATCGATATTCGATCGACACGACAGAGCGACGCGATGGCGCAAAGAGTAGGTTCATTCATAGGTTGGCGTGGAGCAGTGTTGCCAGGTCCGGTTTTTATAAATCCGTAGGCGGAGGCTTACAAAATCCGTTGTTTATAAAAAAAGTCCGTAGTTCTACAGACTTTTTTTTAATTAAGTGTTATTTAACAGAAATAAAATACTATGGTGGCACTAAATTTCGCCTTTTATTTACCAACAATTCGTGTGTCATTTGAAACAGTATACATAAACTAACACAGTTTAACCGTATACTTCCGATTCGTCAAACGCTGACGCTAGTTACATATATTGCAGTCTACCGATCAATAAGATTGTTTAAGCCTGGGTTGATTCAAGTACAGTTGACGGACTCCTGGTCGTTAAATATGGCCGCCAAGCTGTCATTCCATACAGAAACGTCATTTTGTCCCATAGTAAAATATTTGACGTTAACGTTAACTTTAACGAACGGTTTGAATCAACCGACCCTTGAAGTTAAGCACAGTGAGTATTACTGGCACTTCACATACATTATGGGTGTTAACATTGCTAGCCTGGCCCCTATGAAGTGACAGTGACTTATGTCAGCTGACAAACTTAACATATGTCGACGACAATTTTCAAGCGACAGGTGACAAGGACAATTTTGAATTGTTTTTTAACCGATTTCAAAAAAAGGAGGAGGTTATGATAGATGATAATTAATATTAATCAGACAAATTATGGAAAATAAAAGAGTTAATGAAAATGAAATATTGAAAATGACAATGAAAATTTAATGAAACTTAAATAAAAATTAAATGAAGATAAGATGAAACAATATCTTTTACAATTGTCATATTTAATAATTGGAGAACATTGACATTTAACTTATGCACCAGTTGATCGGAGCAAATCCGAATGAACTATTGAACTACTCGTATTAGAGTTCAGAACCCACCAAGCAATACATTAATATGTGAATTTGCCCAATTCCTATCTAGTTTGTTCTTTTTGTTTAGAAACTTAACTTTTCAATGCAAGACGTTATGTTATATATGTCAGCTATATTCATATATATATCTACTTAAACTTATAAAAAGGGAACAGATAATGACTAGTTCTTAGTGTGGCATTCGTTTTAGCCTTAGAGCAGAAAGAAGAAGAAGTTAGGTATTTAATCTGAGGTTTTAGCTTAAAAGATCTTTCAATAGCTAACTGAAGTTATCCCTCACCGGTTTCTAAATAGCGAATGTAAGGAGGAGTGTTTTCGATAATTCAAGAAGAATGGTTCTAATTTTATTATTAGTTCAGGGTATCCAGTGATTTAATTCCTGTGCCAACATATCTGCTTTTCTCATACAAAACAAATCTACTTGTCCAGCTAAGTGCTAGCTTTCAGCAGGAAACTCGAAGTGAAATTGCTACTTATATTTATTTTAATATTTCGGTGGCATATCTAAAACAGTCAGATTTAAACTGATTTACTTATTTTTGACCAGGTTTTTTAATAAAAAAACGAACTTTTTCTTTCTATATAGCCAATCTGAATGTATATGTCTGGTGTCGACACACCAAAAATATATTGGTCTTATATACGACAAAATACCATAAATGGTATATATTTATATAAAGATCTTTTTGTCAGAACATATATATAGCAAAAAATTGATACCTAATCTCATTATTATAACTTTTTTGTTAATTACCGGGCTGTATACTCAAAGCCTGGAATTAGCAGTGTGAGTTGATGCACAATAATATTTTAATTCTATGGATAGAAACATTTTTTTTAGGCCAGCAGTAACATCAGGATAAAAGTGGGTTAGCAATATTATGGAAACCCTTTTCTTTTACAAAAAATAAATAAATAAATAAAAAATATTTTGTAGATATTTTATGATTCATAGATAATACTGGAGTAAGTTCAGAATGAGAGTTTCTTATCTACCTCTAGTTAAAAGGACTTTTTGTAGAAAAAGGAAGGTATAAGGAGAAATCCCTTTTATATATATATATATATATATATTTAAAAAAAAATGAAACTATATTTCTCTTGACATAACTTATTTTCTTATTGAAGTATAATTAATTATTATGCTACTGTATAACCTTTTTAATGTTAATGGTTATAAACTTTTTATTTATAGTTACTGAGTCTCAGATCGATTTCAGAGCACCAGTTTCTGTGGTTATCAAATCAACTTTATTTAATTTTTTAAACCATAATGCAATCGGGTTATTGTGTTACATATATATGTCTTGATTGATATATTTCACATTAGCGTTTATGGCTTTTGTCACCAGCAGATACCAAACACGTCTTCACAATACGCTGTGTGTTTTAGAATTGACATAATATGAATGTTTTGCATTACAACAAAACATGTATTATGTCTTGAATAAAACACACAGCGTACAGCAAGGCTCTTGCTGGCGAGATGGTGAAGACGCCAATGAGGAGAGACTGCAATGCGCGCGGATAGTGAGTGCTAGTGGCGCGCTCTGACGGTGACAAACCGGTAAAGTACCGGGTTTCCAGGTATGTTTATAGAATTAATTAAGACACCATAGACTGCTTTCTTCACAATACGCTGTGTGTTTTATTCAAGACATAATACATGTTTTGTTGTAATGCAAAACATTCATATTATATCTGAAATAAATGTTAATGTTGGTAATAATATAAAAGTACATTATATCCATATTATCTATATTGTATATGTATATAGACCAGCCGTTTTCCCGCGACTTCGTGCCGCGTAGACCCGTAGAAAACCCGTTCCCGTGGGAATATCGGGATAAAAAGTATCCTATAACATTTCCAGGATCTCAAACTATCTCCATACCCACCTAGAGCTGCAGAGCTTGGAGTTTTCTCTGTAAACAGTGTGACGGTCAAATCCAGGTCACCTTAAAATAAATAAAAATTGTTTTCTCAAACATGCTCGGAAATGTTCGTGTTACTTTCAAAAAAAGAAGACGCGAGGCTGTCCATTGCCGGCCTTGGCCAGCAAAAACATTATTGTAGTGTGTTTTTTTTTAATTCGCTTGCTATTTGAGACACCGCTAGAAACTGACAAATCCATGGAGGTAATAAGTACAACTTCAATGGCCAAAATCATCCACGACCATGGAAGTAGTAAATATTGATGTGGGGTAAGTGCGCCTAAATTTATTTCGCCCCTATGCCTTGTAAACAGCCAACTACTAGTTGAGTAATATTTATAGGTTTCGATATATTTATGTTAGGCGCACTTACCCCATCCTGGCGCACTTGCCCCGAAACTGACAAATCCATGGAGGTAATAAGTACAACTTCCATGGCCAAATCATCCACGATCATGGAAGTAGTAAATACTGATGTGGGGTAAGTGCGCCTAAATTTATTTCGCCCCTGGGTAGTTCTATCATTTTGTGCAAATCGGGCCAATTTGGTAGAAAAAAATATTTTCGTTTTTTTTCTATGCCATTGGTAAGAAATAGGAAAAAGAAGCACTGTAATGTAATTTATTCTTAATTGTACGCAGGATTCACCGATATATGGGCTTTAGTTTTTTTCATAAGGAATGGTAATGAAGTACGGAATATGGTAATGACGTCACAAGATATTATGGGAATGAAAATGCGATGATGGTAATGAAGGATTAAGAAAAAAATAGAAGGTACGGAATATGGTAATGAAATAAGTTGTTATAGGAATGAAAATGCGATCTTGGTAATGAAGCATTAAGAAAAAAACGAAGAGTAGGGAATATGGTAATGAAATTAGATATTATGGGAATGAAGTTGCGATGTTGGTAATGAAGAATGAAGAAAAAAACGAATATAATACAAAAAAAAAAAAAAAAATGGAAAGAAACTAATTAGTGACACTATCGAGATCAGTAAATCAGCCTTAGTATTTATTCTTAAAACTATTAATACTTTAATTTTACGCCATTTATAACTTGAACCACATTTAGACGTGTGCTTGGCTCAATCATAGACTTTGCTAAAAAAAACACATCTTTTAAATGCTGATACTCGTAGAATGTGTGATACGCTATTTATAACTTTATAAATAGCGTATCACACATTAACGTTCAAGATCAAAGTATTAAGCTGTAAGTTTTACTCCAAAACTAATTCGTAAACATCTCACTGTTTTCTGCTGCATCTGCTTGATATAATTATAACGCAATCTTCTTATCCTTTTCTGCTTTTGTTTACAAGATTTACAGTTTCTGCTCGGTGTCTCTTGTACTCGATGAGATGGGCCTGCAAGTGGATCTCTTTGAAGAACTACACCCGCGTTATCTTCTTGATCACTTGTTGGCGGTGTTCCTTCGATCATCAATTCTTGAATTCTTCTATTTTTTTTCTTATTTGCTTGGTATCGTTTGCTATTTTCGTTCAAATCAAATCAAATCAAATCAAATATCATTTATTTGTTATAACTCAGGTCGCATCATGATGGTACAAATTTTTATGTCCTACCGAGTTTTGCCGTTAGGCGTACAAATAGCTGTCAAATAGAGCATGCAGCATGCTTACTTACTTACTACCTATGTAGATACTTAGTTAAATAGTTACATCATTTAAATATTCATCAATTGAGTAATAGGCTTTATTTATAAGAAATGTGAACAAAGTCTTTTTTAAGTTTTTAATATCGTCTGTTTCTGCTATTGCTTTCGGCAATCTATTATATATCTTAGGGCCCATTCCAAGGACACCTTTTCCAAAAAACGCTGTTTTAGATGGTTGTGCCCTTATTTTATGACGTAGTCTGATGCTTGAGAAGCCCCTAAAATGCTCCATGTTGTTTCGAACAAACAGCACCATTTCAAAAATATAGAGGGAAGGCAGGGTTAGAATATTCAATTTTTGAAAGTATTGCTTGCACGAAACCGTTGAGTGAATACCCAGAGCTGCTCTTAAGCATTTTTTCTGTGCTCTAAAAACGAGATCTCGATTGGTCGAATGACCCCAAAATATTACCCCATAGCGTAATGTAGATAATACATATGCATGATATGCAGTCAGGACTGTTGCCTGATTAACTATCTTTCTTAGTTTGTACAGTGCATATGAGAAACTACTTAATTTTTTGCAAACATTGTCCACTTGATCTTTCCATGTTAATTTACTGTCTACTATCAATCCTAAGAATTTTGTCGCCTCTGTTTCATGTATAGTTTGTCCATTGTAATTGATGTTAAAATTTGTTAATGTATTGTTTCTTTGTTTAAAATTTATTATTTTCGTTTTATCAATATTTATTACCAAATTATTATTAATTAGCCATGTAATCACTTCTTTTAACGTTTCATTAATCTGGTCCGCATGTGAATCTCTTCCTGTGAAAATTATAGTACTATCATCCGCAAATAATATAATCTTTTCTTTAATGGCATTGGGCATGTCATTTATATATATAAGGAACAAGAGGGGTCCTAATACGCTCCCCTGTGGTACACCATATTCCATTTTTTTAAAGTCAGACAAATACGCTTTAACTGTTTTTGATTTTTGGCATAATCTATCTATTTGTGTTACTTGTAGACGATCACTAATGTAAGACTTTATTAATTTATGAGTGTTTCCTCGTATTCCATATGAGTATAGCTTATCAAGTAAAATTTTGTGGTCTACTAAATCAAAGGCTTTCGTCATATCCATGAACAAAGCCGAAACTGAGTTCCTTTGATCCATGTTTGTGATAATTGTTTTTAAGAGATCAAAAATAGCCATATCTATCGATTTGTTTTTCCTAAATCCCTTTTGTTGCGTAGCAAACAATTTTTCTTTTTCAAAGAACTGGCTAATCCTGTTGTATATGACTTTCTCTATTATTTTGGAGAATATAGAGATTAATGCCACTGGTCGATAATTAGACATATCCAATTTGTTCCCTTTCTTGAAGAAGGGTTTTATAACTGCAATTTTTAATTTCTTTGGAAATTCTCCATGTTGAATACAAATGTTTACTATATGGCTAAGTGGCGTTGCTATTACATTTAGGGATTCTTTCAAAATTTTAGTGGAAATTTCATCATGTCCTGTACTTTTTGTGTTTTTTAAAGATTTTATTATCATTATTATTTCATTCGGATTAGTTGGATTCATGAACAGTGATTTTAATACATTACATGTCATTGATGATTTATATTCTACATTATTAACTTTAATATTATCGTCGTCATTATTATGATATATTGCGTTTTGTTCAATATAATATGAATTAAAACTTTGTGCTATGTCTTTAGGATTATTAATTATTTTACCTTCTACATTTATTTGCATTATATTCTCTTTAGGGTAGTTTGTTTTAGATGAATTTATTATTTTCCATGTCGCTCTTGATTTGTTGTCTGATGTTTTAATTAAGTAGTCATTTTGTGATTTTTGCGTTAGTTTAATTATATTTTTCAGTCGCTTGGAATACATTTTGAATGTATTTTTATCGCAAAGGTGAGATGATAATCTATATTTCCATAATAGTTCTCGTTCCATTTTTTTCTTTGATATCTTTTTTTCCTTGGCGTCATATCAGCTACACTCTTAATTTTCTTCTCTTCCTTTCGTTTTAAATACCTCCCCCTTTCTTTTTCTCTCTGTATAGCATATTTTTCAGGATCATTTTTAATTTCTTCATTTTTTTTTCCTTCGTAATTTTGCTTCAGCCAATTTTTCCTCGCGAGAATTTTATGGTTTTGTTTGGCCATATTGATATCTGTAAGTAATGTATAGTGATCATGCGAAAGTGCATTAAGGCAAAAGGGTGCAAGAAATAAAATTAAAATATACTAGAAAATCCAACGGAAATTTAAGTTGGTTAAAGACTAATAGAAGTCGACCACCTTTTGTTTCCACCTATTGCGTAGTTATTCTTTTAACATAAGAAAAAAATATCCAAATCCGTGTAGCCGTTTTTAGGGTTCCGTAGCCAAATAACATAAAACGAAACCCTAACAAAATTATGTACATTATCATGTAAACTTTCACCGAAAATTTGTTCATTGTAAATAGTCATCTTTAACAGCCCATAAATAACTTGGTCAAAACTGATCACAAAAGAAAATACTGAGTAATCTTACAATATTTAGCAGGTTACGGGCCTGTGAGACAGTCAACACATTTTGCTGGACCCTGTATACGTATAATGATCAAAATTGGTTAGTACTTAAAAAGAGAAAGGAGAAGAAAATAGGGTTTAACAATTTAATATTGAAATTCATTACCATTCTTTCATATTCATTACCATTCTTAATAAAGTGAATGGTAAATTATGGTAATGAAGAGAATGGTAATGAATTTTCTTTACCTTTTGTTTATTTACTCCTTATAAACAAATGCAATCCTTATATTATATATTGAGGAAGGTTTCGATCTTAAAGCTGATTATTTAAGTATCGTAAATTACAATAAAATACTAAGCATTCATTTCAAAACAATATAAATGGCAATGAAAAAAAAACGTACCAAACCCAAAACTGCGACACGAATTCTTTTTTCAAAAAATCTGGCGCGCGTCCATCCTGTTCACTGTCTCACGACTGGTTGAGGTGAGGATCGCGGGTTGAGGGGAGCGATGCGTCATATAACACTTCGCACGTCTGCTGCTTGATTTTGTCGTTGCAAATTGAATTTGTGGTAATGAATTTTTTTTGTGGACAAAATGTTTTGCTACGGTGAAGGTAAATAATAATTGTATATGAGTGTTTAAACCTTTATAGATATATTCGTTAATAAATACTTCAACCATAGGAGAGGATAAATTTAACGTGGTACATGCAATATATTAGTAATTCGCTCTCAAACCTACACATTTATGTTTGGAACGGTGTTGGTAATGAATTTTTGGCATTGTTTTAATTTTTTTCATATGCTTATATTTATATAATATACTAAATTTTAGATGCAAAGTATGCCTATGTACCTAACACATAATATAAAAAATATTTGAAGTTGATTTTGCACTTAATGCAGGTTTTATTGCCACGGAAATGTGATTTGCACGAAATGGTAGAAACACCCCCCTATGCCTTGTAAACAGCCAACTACTAGTTGAGTAATAGTTATAGATTTCGATATATTCATGGAAGAATGAACTACACTTGTAGTGTGGGAGGAAATGTCATCTTGCGATCTTAATATGAAAACCGCTGTCGCCAAACTCACACTACTGTACACTAATCACTACACTGCAACACTATGCTATCTTGCTGCTGATTTGGCGTTAGTCTTGAAGCGACTTGAGACTTACGTCATCAAATAAATTAGTGCAAATTCCTGCCCTATCTGTCCAAAGTAAGGTTTAAATTACCATTCACTAATATTTAAATTAGGAACCATTTTCTCTTTCATAGCTTTGACGGCCGAAAACATCGTAGTACGGCTACTCGACGACAGATGGCACTATGCATGACAAAACTAATATCCTTTCCATAACCCTTTCGAACAGAGTCCATTATTGCTTAATATACGCATATTATTAACTTTGTCGTACTTACATAATTTGTGTTGCCAACTTTCCGCTATTAGCCGGAATGCTTGGATTTCGAAGGCCATTTTAAGAAATTTGGTCCAATTCTTACGTATGGTGCACAAACTTGGCCTTTGACAAATGTTCAGAAGTATTTGCTCAAAGGACGATGGAGCGCAGCATACTGGGGATAAAGCTCACATACCGCTTCAGAAATACCATCTTAAGCTCCAAGACCCTATAGTCGCCGATGTAGCCCTTGCACCCCGCTAAGCTAAAGTGGGACACTACAGGCTCATATAATAATAATAAACAATAAGGAGGAATATAATAATAATAAGATGGGATGTAGAAGTAGTAGTAGTGATTCGTTTAATATTACACACGGTGCTTCTCGTCAGAAGATTCTTCTCTTTGTAGCTGTCACCACCGGTAGCTTGAGCCCTGCTTCGCTGCCGGCGGCAGGGCTTGAAACCGGTTTTTGCCCCCATACAAATAAACCGGTTTGCTTATCGTTCTTTCGTTTACTATGTCATGTTTAATAAGTCTATAAAATAATACGAAGTAATAACCTAAATACACTATGGAGTTCCACATTCTTCTCTCTCGGTGCACTCTTTACAGAGTGGTCGTGGTCAACTGCTAGCACCGCTAGGCGCAGATGTCACTCGCCGTATGATATCGCTGACAGACATTCTGGTGCACTCATGCAATGGTCCGCCAACAGCGGACTTGATCTGGTCGGTCCATCGCATGGGTGACCTCCCACGTGGTCTGGTCCCTTCTACCCTGCCCTGCACTACCAGGCGCTCTATGGAGTCATTGTTTCGCCGAGAGACGTGGCCAAAAAACTTCAATATACGAGTCCTGACGAGTGTGGACAGACGCTCTTTAATATGAAGTTCATCAAGAATGGAGACATTGGTTCGGAACTCTGTCCATGATATCCCAAGCATTCTTCTCCAACACCACATTTCCAAAGACTTCTCAAATAAAATTAATTTAACAATGCCAATTTGTCGGAATGGTCAAAATTTTACATTTCCTGGGGTGTTACCAAGTAGAACCAATAATATGGACCCCCTCAAATAAGCAACATAAATTTAAAAAAATGTTGCAGATGCTTTGGAGAGGTCGACAAACTCATGAAGGAGTTGAAACGGAGAAAAGAAGTACTTACAGGCACACTATATCTCTTTTCCGTGATACCTGTATCATTCCGAAATAAAAAGAAGCCTACCAAATATCTCCATATCAAATTTCATTGAAATCGGTCCAGAGGTTTACATGTGAAGAGGTAACAGACAGACAGAATGCGAAAGTAACTGTAATTTCGCATTCATAATATTAGTACGGGTGGATTTAGACGCAAACTGAAAAAAAAACATGATCGTCATCATTTTGTTTCTTTTTCCTATAAAAGTAAATGAAACCCAAAGCAGTTAGCTCCCACGAGATTAACGTCCTCGTCGTCTGCCATCCTTACACTGCTAGCACGCCCGCGGTAGTGTAAACACCCTGCTTTTATTGTGTATACATGAACGGCGTTCAACAGGACGTTCACGGGCACGTTTACGAGCCCGGGCGCGTGTATGTAAACGCAGTATAAGAACTTGACACGTTCCCTCCGTGCCTGTCTTGACAAGGAACGTGTCTAAGGGCCTTATCACACTAGTTTGCGATATGCGAGCGAGTTGAAAGCGTTTTTCAATACAAAAGTCGTACGCGGCGAACTCGCGGCGTGTTCGCCTCCATAAGTCCATACAAAACTCGCTCGCGAATCGCAAGTGTGATAACGCTCTTAGAAGCATCGACAGGACAGCTGAGAGGACACTCGAACAAACGCAAAATGCGAAAATTTTATAACCCTGAGTTATTTTAACACCAAGACATCACGGAAGTCACTCATTTCTCAGCATTATGTATATTGATTATATTCACATATTTTGACTATTCATTGAAAGGCATGAAAATTACATTGACACGGCAAACATGTCGATCAAACGTAGAAAAAATCCGATAAAACTATTAGCTCAAACAGCTCAAACAATCCGTTGTCATAACAACGATAAAATGTCAAAACAAACTACGTCGATTGTTCGATTCGAATCAAACGTGCAAGGAAAGCGCGGGAACGTTTGACGAAGAGGCGGCTTTTTTGAGAGTGAAATAATAAAACTCACTATTTACTCATAAATTTGTATATATTTGTTGTAAAAAGTTCATCTAATAGCAGAAGTGATAAAGTAAAGTGAAGTAGTAAAGAAGAATGGGGAAAAAGCGCAAAAAAAAAGGATGTTGAGGCTGAGGCTGAGGTTCTGGGTACCGAGTCTGATGATGGTAGCTTGGACTATGGCTCTGTTAAATCTCTGGAGATGGTAAAAAATAAATATGAGGTATTTAAAATCGCTTACTATGTTCGATTTTACCCTGAAGATGGGGGTAATTTTGAGTATGTGGTGTTTATGGAGAGTACAATTCCTGACAAACCAATTGGAAATAGAGATATGATGTCGCTAGCGAATAATCTGAAGCGTTATAATAAAGGAGTGAAGCAGCTACAACGCATTAATAAATACAAAATAGGTGTTGTGTTTGAGCGGCCTGGCCTCGCAAATGCGGCATTAACAAATAAAAAGTTTCTTCAGGGTTTCAGTTTGGCGGCGTCCATCCCGGCAGCGGCCAGCGAGGTGACTGGTGTCATCACACATGTGCCCACTGAATTGTCCAACGAGCAGATTTATGCGGCCTTGACCTCAACAAAAAACATCGTTTGTATAAGGCGATTTATGCGGAGAGTAAAAAATGACAGAGGACAAATGATAATGGAACCAACAAAAACAGTTTCAATAACTTTTTCATGCCCTACCCTGCCAGAAAGTGTGGACTTAAACAGCTGGCGGTTCGAGCTGCGCCCGTACATCCCGCCGGTAAAGCAGTGCCTGAAATGCTTGAGGTATGGACACATAGCCAAATTTTGTAAGAATTCAGAACGCTGCTCCATTTGTGGTGAGTCGCATAACTATAAAGACTGCAAAACATCTTCGAAGGATGCCACTTGCTGCCATTGCAAGGGTAATCATGTAGCTATATCTGCCCAATGCCCTGTAAAAAAAGAGAAAATAGAATTGAACAAAGAAAAAGCTCAAAACAAGAGTTACGCTTTCGTCTTGAATGAGAAATCATTTCCTCCTTTACGACAAAACCCCACTGACTTACTTGCTTCACTATTAAATTCTGAGCAAATTCAAAGTATGGTTGTAGAGTCAGTAGTGAAGTTAATTAGTCTAAACAAAAGCAACGAATTATCAATTTGTACACAAAACATTAAAGATACTCTTTTGGAAACGATCAATAAAACAAAGAAAACAAATATTTAAATTCCCATCTCTTTATGGATTACCTTAATGTAATCCAATGGAATGCACAGAGTCTGCCTGCCCACAGATATCTATTAACACAGTTTTTAAAAGAGAATGACATACGAGGGGCGTTCAAAATATTCTCGGTATTGGAATGAAAACAAACAAGTATGAACAGTTTGATATTTTTTATTTTTCAATATACTCCCCCCCTATGTTAATACACTTAAAAGATCGATCAATTATTTTTTTTAATCCCTCATAAAAATATTTTTTATCCTTGGTATAAAAGTGCTCCTCTACTGCCGCCTTCAACGCCTCATCGTCAAAAAATCGATTTCCACGCAGATCCTTTTTGAGATTGGGGAACAAAAAGAAGTCGCTGGGGGCTAAGTCCGGACTATACGGTGGATGAGTTATAGTTCCGAACCCACATTCAGCAATAGCTGCCTTGGCAATATGAGCAGTATGGACAGGGGCGTTGTCATGCAGAAGCAGAATACCTTTAGACAACTTTCCTCGCCTTTTTTCTTTTATTGCGTCCCTTAATTGATGTAGAATATTCGCGTAGTACTGTCCCGTGATATTTACACCTTTTTCTTTATAATCGATCAACAATACTCCTTCACAATCCCAAAATATTGTTGCCATGACCTTGCCAGCGGAAGGGACGACCTTGAACTTCTTGGGATGAGCTGAACCCTTAATGTGCCACTGCATGGACTCCTGTTTACTCTCTGGGTCATAATGATGAACCCAGGTTTCATCTCCAGTAACTATCTTTTGCAGCACCTCATCAGGATTTTCACCACACAGGTCAATAAAATCGGAACAGCAAGCTGCACGCACATCTTTTTGAAGTCGAGTCAGCATTCGCGGAACCCATCTTGCACTGACCTTTGACATATTAAGATGGTCATGGATAATGTCATGTACGGTACCAATAGAAAGATTGGTTACTTGAGCTATTGATTTTATCTTCACTCGACCATCTTCCAATATAAGGTTTTCCACCTGATCAATATTTTCTTGTGAAGTAGCTACTACAGGCCGGCCAGGTCATCTTCAATACTCTCCCTGCCACATAGACATATATAATAATTCGTATAGACCGGGTCTACGCACATGACATATAACCCCACTTTGTTGGTGCCCAAAATTGCCCAATCCAAGTTTGGTCACCAATCGTGACACAGTGCTCAGCGAGACACCGGCGAGTGCGGATGTCAAACAACATATACGCAACCCTTAAAAAATGCCGACTTGCGTGATAAAAGGCGGCAGAAATCACGTAGGCAAAATGAAAAAGTGTCATGAAATATCGTTTCATCGGTGATTAACATTACCTTGTCTTTATTCCATCAATCGAAATATTTTTGTTAACAATAAATTTATGACACGAAGTCGCCATATTTACGCCATGTTACGAAGTTTCCATAGTTACGGAGACTGCTTGTTAAAGTAACCTTGTAAGGACGTCATTTTTACACATGAAGAATTTCACGTGAGATGTTTAATTTGGACTTCTAAGAAAATATAAATAAATAATTATTATGTCAATAAATAAACGAAAGTTGATTTATGAATCATGTTTTATTAGAAAAAAAATATATTACAGCATTCACGTCGCTTGTACTGAATAAAATTAAAAAGCCAGCAACACCTCTCGTTACGTCACTACGAGGTTATAGCGCGCAAAACATTCTCGTAGTTCATGCAGTTGACCACCAGACGGCGCTGTATTTCGTTGTATGAAGAAAATGGCGACTGAATGTTCGAATGGGCCTATCCCTAAGTATAAAAATCATTGCCCTGCCACGTTTGAATTCGCTTGACCACTTTTGAATTGTAGATAAAGAAGGAGCAGCCTCACGGTAAACACAATCCATTTCCTCTTTTATGGTTTTTTGGTTTTTACCCTGTTTCGTCAAGAATTTTATTACGGAACGATGTTCTAATTTCGTTAACATTGTTAATTCACTCATTGTGTTCGTGTTTGTTCAGAAATTGCAGAAAAACAAAAGAACATCTCGGTTTGAATTATACTTTTTTTTAATGTCAAAGAATGAACCTTACCAGCCAGTAACAAAACAAATTCAAAAAGAGGTTATAAGATATCAATACCGAGAATATTTTGAACGCCCGTCGTACATGTAGCCTTGTTATGTGAAACTTGGCTTAAACCTCACATTAAGTTCAATATTAAAGGATACAATATCATTAGATTAGATTCTGGCAGTCGTCACAATGGCGTCGCCATTTTAATTGATAGTAGTTTACAATATTCTATAATAAATACTTACTTTGATGATTCTATTCAAAATTTAGCTGTACGATTACAGGTCGGTAGTACTGAACTCTCTCTTGTTTCACTGTATAGTCCAGGAAATTGTGATCCATCATTTACTAAATCGAAATTTGATAACTTAATCAAAACCATCCCAGGTCCTTTTCTGATTGCTGGTGATTTTAAGGCGAAGGGTAGGGCAAAAATGCAAAATCGAGTTGATTTTGTGCAAGTTTCCTGATGAAATTATAGCAAGTGGTCAGTAGAAAAGAACTTATTCTGCACATAAATATACTCAATTAGAGATTTACAGCGCCGATCGTTTCTAAATTACATAGTTGGGACTAAAAACGTAATTCAAGAAACAGTTTTTAGAAAAGTCGTGCAAGTTTTATTCTGCCTAGGCAGCATTTTACTATTCCAAATTTTTAACACATACTTTTATGCGTTTTATGTAGGGGATGGTAGGAAGAAAAATTCAATTTATGGTTTAAATATAGTTTTTGACACAAAACATACGATGCCTAGAGTATAATTCCAGTGTCAAAGCTATACACATTTGCTCTTCAAATATTTTAGGCGCTTTTCCATGATTTTTCAGAATAATCACAACTCTTTATAAAAAGCTTAAAATTACATTCAAAGAAATCTTTAATTATAGAAAAGTCAAAAAAGCGTTTTCTTTTTTAAATATATACGTATACAGCATTTGAAGCTGTGGCCCTTTATTTGGAGATGAATAAGCGACGTTGCAAGTTCGTGCTTATTGAAGCTTCTCATTCGCGTCGTTGCCGTTCCGTCGCAACCTCACCTCGCATCTTCGCATGGCGTTGTTTGTTTATTGTTGCGTTCTTTCTGCGAGTTCTAACTATTACTCGTATGAATTAGCAGATTTTTTAGCGTTGATTCATAGTTGTTTCATGTTCGACTGGTGGGTTCCACAGTGACTTATTATCATTGGTTGTGTTTGTTAATTTTGCTATCGTTATTGAACTTGGTGTTTTGTACGGTGCAATTGATAATAACCAAAAATGGGTAATAAAAAGACGCGGAAACCACGTATATCCACTGATTTAAATGTTACACTAGATAGGTACCAACCTTGACAAAACGGTGACACTGAAAGTACGCCCGGGGGCGTACTTCTGAAGTTCCTCAAGTCAGTAGCCAATCAGACGCCGGCCGCGTGACAAGGCGCGAAATCCAAATTTTAGTCAGTAATAATGGGCAAATACGCAGTAAAATGTTGCAGCAATCGATTCCATAATCATAATAAGTCCATTGGGAACACGTTTCACAGTAGAGTTTTAATTTGAATGTCATATTATTTTTATTAACACTAAATCAAAATTTCATTACGAAGGGTTTTCAATTGTTCACTTTTTAGCCCAATGTTGCAAGGTAATCATGGTTCAAAATTAACCACATTTCAGGGAAATTGTTAGACAAACCGTATAATTTTCAGTGATCTAATAATATATTGATCTAATATTATTAGATTACGGAAAACTATACGGTTATTTACATTGGTAAATGGTTTTGATATTATATATATATTGGATTAGATAATGATAATAAATAATAATTACAAGATATTTTATTACAGATATTTGGTGTAGGTACACGTAGTAAGAAATTAAAATTAACATTAGTCAAAATATGAACAAACTTCATTTCAATATTTACCATGGATAGGGCCTAATACTTAAAACAATTCATACTTTGAATGTTTCTCGGTTAAAATCTTGTTTAAATAAAATTTTGACGATATAAAAGCAAAATAAGATGTTGAACGGCCTTTAACATTAACTTATTGAAAAAAAAACTTTGGGGTAAATTTCCCAACACTGGTATCACTACCCGTTTGACATCCCTTTGACAGCCATGAATATTGCTATCTTTGTCTAGCGTCAATTCGGCGTATTCGTAGCATACGAGTAGGAAAGAGATAGACACAGTTTTACTACAACTTTTCGTAGTTTTCAGAGTTACGACTCGATTTTCAAGTTTTGACACGTTTCTTCGAGATGTTTTATAGGAAGCTTCGTCTCTAGTAATGTACCTCAGTGCGTATATCAATGAAGTTGCTGAGTAAACGGAGATTGGAAAACACTCGTCAACTAAGGGCTGCTAAGTAAGTACAAACGTGCTCATATGCATTCGTTACTTCATGATTTCATAACATGGTTATAAATCTAAATTTTCTATATTCATTTTTCTCTCGCGAATTCATAAACAAAACCTTCAACTCTCAAGCTCATTTTTGTATTGTGTACCTACTTTTCTAACTAATTATATCAATTTCAGAGCAGCTTCCTCAACACCTGGAGGTTCTATAAATAGAAATACTGTCACACAGAACATTGTAGCCACTGAGCCATGTTGTTCTCAAAATATAGTGGACGACTTCGTTTGTATTGAACCTCAACTGTAAGTAAAAGTTTGATAATAAGAACATGTATTTTTTACATAACTTACCTACCATTCACTATCTACATTAGTTTTTTAGTGATGAAGGAACGTACCGGTGACAAAATAGTGTAGAATAGAAAGAAGAATAAACCATATCTAATGCCTACCCAGAATGGTATTGGTACAATACAGTTTTACAAGTTGAGAATGAATTTGAATGTTGTGGTACAACTAATGTCTCAATTCAAACTGTTGAAGTGTGCAATGTGCAAAACTGGCTTGATTTATCAACAGATACAATACTATTTATATACTGGGCATAAGTACAAGCTAATATTTATCTCAATTTCAGATCAACTACTCCTACACCTGGTGGATGTTCTCCAAATACTATTGCACAGAGCAGTGCGGCCACCGAGCCAGTAGTTTTCAAAATGTTGACGACTTGGTTATTGAACCCAAACTGTAAGTAAAACTTGGTTTGTGTATTTATCTTTTATTCTATGATACATTACTCACACAAACTTTCTTTTTTAGTGATAAGGAGAACAAAATTAATATAGGAAGAAGAATTATGAATGTCTCTCAGTTTTTCAATGACCTTCAAGAAGTGGCATCTCATGGGCCACTTAATTGCAACTTGAAATCAATAGAAATTATATCTGAAACTCTTCCTATGGTAGATTATTTCTATCTATAATTAATGAGTAAAGCTCAAAATAAATGTACGTAACGAAAAAGTCGTAACGAAATAGTATTGTTACGAAACAGTAAACAGTAAGATGATTACAGTAGTATGTTATTGGGCATTCTAGATCACCTCTCATTCGATCGGGCGAAGTTTTCGCCCTCACTCATTCGTGGTGATCTAGAATGCCCAATAACATATCGCCGCCCTCACTGATTCGTTGTGATCTAGAATGCCCAATGACATATCATCGCCCTCACTTATTCGTTGTGATCTAGAATGCCCAATAGCATTTCGTCGTCCTCAGTTATTCGTTGTGATCTAGAATGCCCAATGACATATCATCGCCCTCAGTTATTCGCTGTGATCTAGAATGCCCAATAGCTTTAACAGAACGGTTAACGCAAATTGGATTACCTATTCCTGTTCGTTATGTTAAATTGAGTTCATTTTTAATAAACCTTTCATGCCGACAACACGTATTAAGTACAAGAGTTGATTTTGAAATATGAAGTTTGTAAAACAAAACCAGAGCTTGCAGTTGGATGTCATTTGTTCAGATGGTAACACTCGTAGTTTTCGTCATGGAAAACTTCTACCGGACACAATTCGCAGTATAATTTGCGGACCTTCTAACTGCGGAAAAACTAATTTAATTGTTGGTCTTTTACTGCATGAACAAGGACTACGATTCAAAAATATTTATCTTTATTCAAAAACCCTTTTCCAACCTTTATATACATATTTAGAAAAAGTATTGTTGTCAGTTCCAACAGTTACGTTTAAAAAATATTGTGATAATGATGAAATACTGAGTCCGCACGAAGCCGACTTTAATTCAATCTTTATATTTGATGATGTGGCATGTGAAAATCAAAAAAACATAAGAGATTATTTCGCTATGGGAAGACATAAAAACATTGACAGTTTCTACTTGAATCAAACTTACAGTAAAGTACCTAAACAATTGATTAGAGATAATGCTAATTTAATAATCCTTTTTAAACAAGACGATGTTAATTTACGACATGTTTATGATGAGCACGTGGGAACTGATATGTCATGGCTACAGTTCCGCGAAATGTGCACAAAAATATGGAATACGCCTTTTAGCTATTTGGTTATAAACAAGGATTGTAATAGAAATTCTGGATGTTATAGAATGGGTTTCGATACGTTTATCATTGTAGATTAATTACCTATTTCTACTTAATGAGTAGCACTTGCAAATAACTCTTATTACTGTCAATGAAACCATCGGGATCGGTTATCAAATTTAAAAGAAAATGAACCGAGATAAAGCGCTTAAACAGAAGATAATTCAGGCTGCTGAAGCAGTCAAGAAAAAAGTCAAATTAATTCGCGATACGAAAACCAACAGTGATATGGTATTGCAATCAGTTTTGAAGCCAATAACAGAGCCACTCAACGAAATGGTTAAAAGTGGTAGTCAAAATAATAATTACTTAAATACTAAGGATACTGAGTTCGATGATGAATTAAAATGGGAAAAGCAGGTGAAAAGATTAAAATTTAGTCCTAGTGATCAAACAACTGTGAGGGACACATCAAAATCTAGTATAGATAATGATGACGAGACATCAAACTATAGTGAAGAAAATTTTGACGATGAAGTAGAAAGTGTTGGCAAGAATGAATCGGATACAAATGATACGTCATTTGTAACACCTAATTCTCAAGTATCTCCTCGCGACGATCCTGCTTTTCAAAAGCAGTATAAGACCAACTTGAACATACCATTCGGTGTACGAACAGAGCGGGACAAACTAATGTTAGGAAGTTATCCAGTTTTCACTGATCATAAAAAACTCAAATGTAATGGACACACTTATAATTTAACCCCGGGCTTATATGATTTGTTATTTAATAAAATACCTGATTTAAGTATTGTAACTGAAGACGATAAACGAAATTACAAAATGTTATTACTAGAGACTAATGCTCATAGAAGAGACTATAATTCTAATAAACCGATTAAAAGTAACAAAGGTATGAAATATTTATACGTAATAAGACCTCTATTTAAATTAGCTAAAGAACGTTTAGAAAGTGATGAAATATGTTCATATGGTAATGGTCTACCAATATTGAAAAAAGTAAAAAATGGGGTGTCATACGTTTATTGGGATGATCCTAACGAATTAGTTGATAGATTAAAATTACTAATAGCTTCCCGTGATGCTGGCAATACCGGATTAGATAATGAGATCATATCAATCATTGAAGAACTACATGAAGCTGGCTTAGTGAACAATATTAATATATAAGCCGTTATTTGACTGTCATCATCAGTCATAATCGAACTTCATACACGAAACAAATATAAAAATGAATATTGACAAATTCGGTCACCATGTTCATAAACGTTTACGGATGTCTGAAGTTTCAGAACTTAGAAACAAGGCATTGCTTCGTACAGAAAACGGAGATTTTGACCTACAGTCAATGAGATTAAAAGTGGTTACGCATCCACTGTCACCTGATGATGCTGTTAATAAGCAGTACGTTGATCAGTTCGTTCAGAACATTTACGAGAAGAAGCATCTGGATTCTATGTTTGAAATTATAAAGTCTCAAATTTATCAGCTATCAAATCAGTTAAAGATAAACTTTTACACAAAAACGGACGTAGACAATATTTTAAATAAATTAAAATATGGCGAAAGAACAAGTAGTGAATGAGATTCACAGATCTGCTAGGAAAAATTTCGACCGCCGCAGAGTTATATTAAAAGGAATTGATGATTTGTGGCAAGCAGATTTGATTGATTTACAGAATCTACAAAATTCTAATTATGGAAATAAATACATTTTAGTGGTTATTGACGCATTCTCGAAGTACACGTGGTGTATTCCTACGAAATCTAAAACTAAAACAGAAATTAAAAATGCGTTTGAAAAAATTATAAAATCATGTAACAGAGTGCCTAAAAATTTACAAACGGACTTCGGAAAAGAGTTTTATAATAATGAATTTAATTTATATATTAATTCATTGAAAATAAATCATTATTCAACTTATTCTATTAAAAAGGCCTCTATTGTAGAAAGAGTGATAAAGACGCTAAAGAGCAAACTTTACAAATATTTTAGTTTTATAGGGAATTACAAATGGGTTGGAAAACCTTTAAATGATATAGTCCAATGTTATAATCAAACTGTGCATAGTACCACGAAATTTAAACCAAATGATGTTAACTTTTTCAATGAAGTCATAGTAAAGAAAAACATAGATAAAGCACAATCCAAACACTATAGTAAAATTAATAAATTTAATGTTGGAGATCGTGTACGTATAAGCAAGTATAAAAGCGCCTTCCATAAAGGTTATACGCCTAATTGGTCAACTGAACTATTCACTATTAAGAAAGTTAACCATACTCACCCGGTGACGTATCATATTGAAGACCAACGAAAAAATACTATACTTGGCACATTTTACGAACCCGAACTACAAAAAACTAGATACCCAGACGTTTACCTCATAGAAAAGGTGATCAAGAAAAAGGGGACGAAATTATATGTCAAATGGTTAGGACTTAGTAATGCCGAAAACAGTTGGATCGATAGAAAAGCTATCGTTTGAATTAATACTTATACACGTTTATGTAACATAGTTTACCATTCTCATATAGGATATGAAAGGAGGAGGACTTTTAAATAGTGCTATTAATCACTTACCGTTTGAACTGCACTTACCTGGTTATAATTTTTGCGGACCAGGTACAAAATTACACAAGAGGCTGCTGAGAGGTGATAAGGGAGTTAACGCGTTAGACAATGCTTGTATGCAACACGATATTGCGTACGATAAACATTCTAATCTATTAGATCGTCACCGTGCGGATTTAGAACTTTATAAAATGGCAAAACAAACATCTAAGTCGATAAATGCTGGAAAAGGAGAAAAACTTGCCTCGTGGTTAGTTAGCAAAGTGATGAAGGCAAAAATAAAAGCTGGTGCAGGAATTAAAACATTTAAACATTATGTTGCAAAGATACGTAGTGAATTGAGAAAAAATAAATCTAAAAATAAAGTCAGTGTGATTGATCGTGCATTTGATGTCGCAAAAAAAATATTTGCTAATAACAAAAAAGTACGAGTGCCGCGTTTAATACATATTCCGAAAACTGGGGGTATACTACCACTCATACCTATTTTCGCGGGACTCTCAGCTCTAGGATCTTTAGCGGGAGGGGCTGCTGGGATTGCTAAAGCTGTTGGCGATTACAAAACTGCGAGAAAAAACTTGGCTGAATCAGAGCGTCATAACAAGATGATGGAATCTATAGCATTAGGAAAAGGGTTACATATTAAACCGTACAAAAATGGAAAGGGGCTGTGTTTAAAAAGCTCAAAAAACTAAACAAGAGGTTACCCAGACGTGCTCTAACAAATGTAGATATTTTAAAACATTCGATAAATATTCCTTATTTTCGAGGCGTTTACATGAGAGATAATTTGCCAAAACGTCCAAAAAGAATAGAATGTGGAATTTTAAATTTGGATAGTTCAAAAAACCCTGGGACTCACTGGGTAGCCTATGTTAAATACAATCATTATTGTGAATATTTTAATAGTTATGGAGACCTTCAGCCTCCGCTAGAGTTAGTAAAATATTTGAAAAATAATAATATTTCATATAACTACAATACCTATCAAAAGTTCAACACTGTAAATTGTGGACATTTATGTTTGAAATATTTAAAAACATTTTGGAGTAAGTTATCATTTAAATAACTGTGTATAATAAAAAAATCATCATTCACATCATGTCTTTCACTTTATCTATAACGGGCTCCTCTTCTGCGCTGATTACAAATCATTCGCCAGCACTTCAACTGGATGGTGAATATGAATGTGGACTACTATACATGTCAACTTTTAACTCCATTCCTAATATAGACTACAGAAATAACAAGTTTTACTATGGTAATAACGAGGTAATAGAAATTCCTGAAGGATCATATGAACTTCAAGATCTCGACGATTACCTCAAGAGACATGTACATGGTTGTACATTTACATTGACATGTAATAATAATACGCTAAAAACTTCAATATTGTGTTCTAAAAATGTGTATTTTAATAAAGAAAACTCTATTGGCAATTTATTAGGTTTTGGCAAAGAAACAGTACAAGCTAATATATTAACAGAGTCCCCCTTCCCGGTATCCATTCTGTCTACAACTATAGTACGGGTCGAGTGTGATTTTGTCAGTGGGTCTTTTGTAAACGGTAAACCAAGCCATATAGTTTATGAGTTCGTACCTAACGTGCCACCTGGTTACAGGATTATAGAAACACCGAAAAACGTTATCTATTTCCCTGTTACGCAAAACAGCTTAAGCTCTCTTAATATAAGAATATTAGACGAAAACGATAATTTAGTTAATTTACGCGGTGAAGAGATTCAAATTTATTTACATCTTAGAAAAAAATGATAGATTTCAATAAAAATACGACCTCGTGCGAAAAACGTATCAGTAGTCATAGTGCTATCAAGAAAAGAAGACCTAAAAAGCAACTTACAAAAGAAAACATACAATTTTTAAAAAACATAGGTTTGTTAAAATGAGTATACTGAACTTGACAGAAAATATAAGCATTGATAATACGATTGAAAGTTTCGAGTATCATTCGTATAAACCGTACGTAACAAGTTTCAACCTGAACGATGAAATCCGTATACCTATTAACCAACAAGATCTTTATGTATTGCCATCAGCGAGTGCTTTGTACATAGAGGGTACTATTGAAGTAATAAACAGGCAGACAAAAGAGAAAGCCAGCAGTGTACTTTTTACAAATAACCCTATACTTCATTTGTTTCAAGATATTCGATATGAACTAAATGGAATTGAAATAGATAAAATTAAAAATGCAGGAATTACTACAACTATGAAATCTCTTGTATCTATGAATGAGCTGGAGTCTTCAATGTCAAAGCTATGGGGCTGGGATATAGATGGTACGAAAATTACGCATGGAGCATTTTCGGTATCTATACCTTTAAATAAGATTCTTGGTTTTGCAGAGGATTATAACAAAATAATTATTAACTGCAAGCATGAACTTATTCTTTTGCGATCCAATACTAATTTGAATAGCGTAATGTTAAATACAAATGAATATTTAGATAACATTACTATATCTAAAATTGTATGGCGTATGCCACATATTAGGGTTTCTGATCGGGAAAGATTAAATTTACTTAAGCATTTAGAAAGAGATCGCGCTATTCAGATAGCATTTAGGAATTGGGATCTCTATGAGTATCCGCTTTTACCTAAAACTTCAAAACATTCTTGGGCAGTCAAAACTTCATCTCAAACTGAAAAACCTCGTTATGCTATAATCGGATTAAAAACTCATAGAAAAAACATGTCTGATAAAGATATAACACACTTCGATCATTGCCACTTGAGAGACGTAAAATTTTTTTTAAATACCATATATTTTCCATATGAAAGTTTGAATGTTAGTTTTAGTAGTGAAAAGTTTGCTATATTATACGAACAGTACGCGAAATTTCAGCAGTCTTATTATGGTCGCAGTCAGGCACCATTGTTGAGCCCAAAAGACTTTAAAGATAAGGCGCCTCTATTTGTTATAGACTGCTCGCGTCAGAACGAATCTCTCAAGGTTGGTTCTATCGATATCCGTATTGAACTTGAGTTCGACGAGGACTTACCCGACAATACCGCAGCTTACTGTCTCATTTTGAATGACAGTATCATAGAATACAAACCATTAAGCAGTATTACACGAAAAATATCATAATGTCAGAAAGTCTATTCGTAGATCTTCAGGGGTTCAAATTAACAAACAACGAATTTATTGTGAAAGAATTTGCATACGGCACAAATGAATATACACAAACATTTTCAATAAAACCTCCACGTGCATTTTCTACTTTATCGGAAACAGAAAAGAGACAAGCCTGGTGGATACAGAAAAACCTTGGTATTTTATGGCGCGAAGGATATGTAGATTATAGGGAATTTAAAAGAATAATTTGTGGTTTCTTAGAACGTAAGAAAATATATGTAAAAGGTTTAGAAAAAATTCAATGGGTTAAAGAGTTATGTAATAATTGTACTGTAATAGACTTAAACGAGAAAGGCGCTCCTAATTTTCAAAATATGTATCAAAAATATTGTAAAGACAACTGTGAATACAATTGTTTTATCCATAATAAATCTTGTGCACTAAAAAATATTTTATGTTTAAGGAAATGGTTTTTTGAAAATAATTTACAATTATGATTTTATATATTTTAATGCAAATAAACAAATAATATTATTATTAAACACGGTTTTTATTTTTTACCTCGTTAATCTTTAAAAATAAGTGAGTATAGTGTTTTGTTATAATGTGTTAATCCACAAGAAATGTTGTATGGAAAATAAAATTTTACCTTTAATTTATAAATCATACTATTGAACGACCAATTCATGTAGAATATCACATTATTGCAAAAACACTGACCTACATAGTATGGGTAATTTAAAATGATGAGTAAGTAAATAAAACACGTTTCTACTGTTGTAAATTTTAATAGAATACCAATAGGTATCTAGAAATCATTTTCTACTAACGTTTTGGATATCTTGCTTATCAAATTATTCGTTAAGTCCATAATCGTATCTACCGGTTCTCTCACTATATATTGAGCACTTAAGATTTCTTTATATTCGTCGTCACTGTCCTCCAATTTTAGCTCCTTCTCATTTTCCAAATTTATTACTTTAATTTGTATCAGACGGTTTGCTTGCATCCTGGGACCCTTGCTTTTCACGAATGTCGTATTTAAATCTAATTTCCGATGAATTCTCTGCTTCAATTTTGTTTTCTTTACTTGACGAAGTGGGCTCGGTCGTGGTCTGTTGGCGAGTTCTGGATATGCTTCTTCAAACTTTTCGCTAGTTGAAAAAGGATCCTGAGCATATTGGAGCATGTCGTTTGATTCACAAAAATCTATTTTTCTCTTGACTCGCTGCTTTTTAGGCGTTTCAGATGTATGCAGAACTGGGTCGCAGACCAATACTGGGCTTGACGAAGACAAAACCACTGAGCTGAGTGGTTCGTTTTCAAATCCTGAATATGCTTCCTCAAATTCGATTTGAGTTGAAAATGGATCCTGAGTGTTTTGGAAGGACATATCGGTCAATATCTGTAAAATAAAATACAATAATATTAGTAAAACATATTTAAACTACTTACTATTATGATTTTTCATTTTATTTTATTTAAATAATTTGAACTTACCATTCAACTGCGTTGTTGCAGGTAAAATAACATTTCATTATTATAATATTGTAAAGTATCACAGCTATTATCCACCAAAATATAAGAAAGTAAACCAAAAGAAACTCTATGCATGCTTACGTACTACCATCAGTCTTAATCGCATACTTCATAAACCGTAAGGTATATTTTAGTTTGATTAATTACAAATGTTTGACATGCATTTTTGCATCACGTGTCAATCGTGTCACATTTCAATTTCAATACGCTACCTATTTTACTCATGTGGAGCAATGATTAATCATGAAATATTTAACCAACTATGTATAAGTTAGTAATGAGGTTTGGTGGTATAAAATTAATTTCTTGTAATTAACTGATCACAGGATTTCCTTACAATAACCATTTACACAATGCGACACTCATTTATATTGAAGGATTTGATAGAGCGAATGAATTTATTATACCAGCATACAAATTCTGACATTGTATAAATGATCATTTAAAAGTTGGTGTATAGGAATTTTATAAAATAAAACATAAATAACGTTATAAAGGTTCTTTATTAATAGTCAATTTCATTCAAATGTTATAAAAAAAAATCTTAAATCTCTATGCAGCTCTTATACTAAAACTAATCTAGATCAATTTCGGTTGAAAAAGGAGAATGCTGCGTAAAACTAATTGCAATTAAATTATAGACTAATATCTTTATGACCCCAAGCTAGAGTTGTAATTTTATCTTTCAAAATATACCGTTTATCATCTTTATTACATAAGGCAATTTTGTTAACAGCTTGAGTAAAGATTTCATGTTTAATGGATTTAAACAATATATTTTTTTTACGTATTATTAAGTCCTCCATAAGTACTCTACGATAATCTTGAATGTCAAGCTCTCGTATCACAGCCTTTTTTACACCTTTTGCTTTTTTAATTATAGCAGTTTGCTCGTTATCACGCTTAACGCAATATACTTTGGAACGTAAAGCTACAAACTCGCTCAAGACCTGACCAAATAATTCGTCCTTGAAAAGTCCTGGAATTTTTTTGTTCTTCAAGGGAATGTTATAAACATTATTAGGGTTATAGTTACTGGTATCGTAATATTCGCTTAAATATACTTGCAAGTCTTGATAAAAATCTTCCGTAAAAATCTGATAAATAAGGCTATCGGTATCAGAATAAAACAGTTTGATATTTTCTAAATAAATAGGTTTCATAACTGAGTAGTGAAAATCATACATATGTGATTTAGATAGTTCCAGTACAGTAAAGCCAATATATATTGGTTTATCTAAAATAATTTGTTCTGGTTTTAACTGTACAGCAACTAAGTTTTCTGAAAAAATCGAAACACTATGAAAGTTGGGTCGAGCTATAAGTTTACAAGCTCCATTTCTCTTTTTAGTAGTATTATTTTTATCACTCCAAACTTGAGCTAATTTAACAGAAACTCTTTTTTCGCTATCTTCTAGTGTTTTTCCAAATATGCTATTATTTAATAGTTTGAAGAAATCTTGTTCAAATTCAGATACTGCTTGTTTTCTTAGTTCTGTGTTTAAATCTATGTATAATTTAAGATACGTGTCTTGTCTGAATTTAATTGCGCGATGGATTTTTTTAAGCTTTAGACCATGTTTTAAGCAAGTTTTGAGGTGTACATAGTGAATTACATAGTGGAACTTGTCAAATAAATTTGCTACCAGTTTGCTACTTTTACCACCAGGTGGTACACATTTTTCAGGGCAAAAAGGTAACTCATTATGCAGATAATGAAGCTCAGTAGGATAAATTAAATCTACTTCCAAGATATAGCCATAAAGAGCGTCATCGTTTACTAACGTTACATCGAGTAACTCTAGCTCTGGTTGACTCATCCAACTGAACTCAGAGTGTGGAAGTGGTCTACACATTGAATGTCCATATAAGTTATTGCAATCACTATAAAAAATATAGGAATCAGGGGAAGATGCATCATATGAAGACATATATTTATTGTTTGCCTTTGCATATCTATTGACACAAGTGCATAACCCACCTCGTATGCCGTCCTGAATCATTCGAATCATTTTTAAATCATGTAACAACTCTAACTGTACACCGGTTTTAAGCAACATTGCATCAAAAGATAGACTAGGAGCAGTCATATAAAAAGTAGGTTCTAAATTATAGTGTTTTTTACTAGTACGTCGAAAGTGTTCAAAAACATCACTTAAAAGCAACACATCTGTTTTCAAATACAGATCAGTATAACAACCCATATTTTTTATTCCAAATGTTTCCCAAACGTTCTTGGCGTGTTCGTATTCACTGTCAGAAATATGCTCATTACTAAGTGCATTGAAAAACTGATTTTTCGAAGGCAATTTATTTTCAGAGTAGGATTCCCAGGATCGCATCATATCATACGGATAAACTCCTTTGCGCGTTAATAAACGAAACTGTTTATCGTCCGGGAAAAAGTCTCGAAGATGATAAAAATCTTTTCTATGCATGCTCTTTGCTAAGTTGTCTAAACTTGATCCTAAAAATTTAAATGAATCTAAGAATCGTAGTTGTATACACTCGGTACCAGAAATTGGAATAAACTTTGTGAATGAAATGTAATTTTCTTTATTTTTCGGTATTAAATTAACGCGACCATTAGTTAGGCATAATTCTTTAATAAATAAATGACAGTCATATCCTGATAGATTGTGGAAAATAACGGGAACAAATTTAGGAACTTTTCTATTTAAGTTACATTGATTATGGGCCGCCCCAAGGTATTTCCCGCTGAAATGACAATGATCTCGAACTTTGGTTTCGACTAATAAATTATTGCAAATATAACAACGATTGGCTTGATTAAATGACATCTCATCTTCTCTAGTAAAAATCATTGGAACGGCATCTTTTAAAATTCCATGAATTTCTTTGCAAGTTTCATTCAATGACTGGATAAATTTTGAAACACAATCAGGTCCCCGGTAAGATACATACCGATTCAAACTTTTATCAAATGAACAGACAACATGATACCCAAAGGCGGCAGGTACATGTCTTTGTATAGAGATTGTGCTAGGTTCGTTAGGGCTAGGATCACAACTTTGATATCTTTCCAATATTGTTTCAAAATCCGCGTAGATAACAAACGGCATTACTTGCATTCTTTCGTAATTTTTAAACTGAATTTTACTGTTTGGTCTAGGTAATAGAGTTGAAACTCCTGCACAAGAATGTTCTTGACGAATGTCTTCACTATTGAAAAATATGAGACAGTCTTCACACATATACAATTTGCCGTGGTGTTTTGATACTTGAGTGCGCACGAGTCGTGCTAAATCCTTAATTAAGCAAAAATGTCCTCTATCATTGTTTTCGATAAAAAGCAAGTTAATGCGGTTTTTTCTTTTAAACTTTGACTTATACAAGGGACCCACAATTTTATTTCCCTTAACACCGTATACGTTTATACTAATACTTGGATTATTATTTTCAAATACTGAAATATCTGATAAACTTATAGGGAATGTTAAATGATTGATATTCAAAACCTCGTCAAAATGGGGATACGAGCTGACACGATCTACATTCTTAGTCACCGGGTGCAGGGCTGCGACAATACTCCAGAGAAAACAATAATTATCTTTGTTTTTTATATTTATACAAGCCCTCTTATTTTTCAAACTACACGGTAACTTAATAAAACTGGAACCGTTCAAAGGGTCGTACTTATTTATATTTATCTCTAAATGTGAATTACTTAAGAAAGCCCAACCACTTTCACGTTCTTCGAAACTTTCTACGTTTTTGCACAAGTTTTCGCAAATAGTCATATAAAGCTTATCAAACTCATAATTTGAACTTATTATATGGGTTTTGGAAGCAAACGATTTAATTTCTTGGCATTCATTTCGATGTAAATAAAATAAAGAATACAACTCAAAATTAACTTTCACAGCAGTATGATATTCGAGGGACCGGTCCAGTAGCTGACGAACTTTATTATTTATACTGATTAAAAAATCATTTGGCGTAAAAGTTTGCTCTTGATTGGCTACTATTTTATAGGAAGCTATTCGGTTTCTAAACGCAGATTTAATTTTAAATATACCTTCATTTTCCTCAATGCAACAATTTGCTTTATGTTTATTACTACGCAAATGACCACTCCAACTCCTATTATCAACCGAAACTGAACAGTCAACACAAAAAGGCATCTTAATACGAACAAATAAGCATGAATCTAAATAAGAAACCTAGATTTATATTTCAGTTAGAACATTTATTTATTTTTTCAAAAGTTAAGTAAATATCATTTAACAAAGGTTAATTATATGAAATCGAATTAGAATAGAAAACAGGTTCAAAATCGTTAAACATTATTTTGGCATCTTTAACAAATTTTTGCAAATATTGCCATTGACTTGCGCTTTGGTCAACTTGAACTTTCATCGAAAGCAGTGCTTTTTTCCAGCGCAGATCTGCAGGCGTGTTTAGAGCATCTGCTGTATTGTACACTTTAAGATCTACAAAAAACTCTCCAGGAATGTTACCTCGCCGACGGATATTTCCATTTGCAACTCTGGACATAAGCTGTGACTCCAACCGCAGTGAGTTGCTTGCTGCTCGCGATGTCTCCTTTAGGTCCTCTTCGCAGGCGAGATTGAATAAATCCCAGTCATCTGATACTTTCTTCTCCGGAGCCCTTTTTTTATCAGCCCTGTAAATAAAGGAAATATTTTAATGACAAAAAATATAACTAATACTAAACTAGTGTAATACAAAATATTACTATTACAAATAAAATTTTATTTTTTTATTTTCGTGAATATGTTTTTAGATTGCATTAAAACGTGATATTTACCTTTTGGCCGTCGCAGAAGTCTTAGTCGCTTTAATACGTTTCGGATGATCTTTTACGGCAACTGGCTCAACGATGTTCTCGTAATCAGAATCTAATTCCGAACTGAAAGTAAATAAATTAATAAGTAAATGTCTATTTCTATAAAGAAATAAAAAATCGAGATTGGGTCGTCACTGTTTACCTTTGAGTCTTCGAGGTGGTCTTAATTATTTTGCGTTTAAGTGATTGCGCTTTTGCAGCAGCAGGCACAGGGATGGTTTCGTATTCGGAGTCAGACCTGAAAACAAAAATACATTTTAGTTTAAATACGATACAAATAATAAAAACCGTTGAAACTACAAGTACTATTAATATAAAACACTTACTTACATCTTTTAATGAGGTATAGAAATCAAATAATTAGTTAAGGTAGCAGCAGCTAAATATTTCACTCCGCACTGTTCACAGGTTGAAACAAGAAATTAATATGCCGTAGAATAGTTCGATAAAATTAATAATTTCATGTGCATACGTTAATGCAACGTGACAAACAATTAATTGATGCAATCGTCTTACAGTAACCTGATCTCAAACTGCAACCTAAATACCTTTGGCGCTATGCCGCTCGCCGCTGCCGTGTTATATGTAAATAAATAGTAATAGACGCGACATTTGATTTTAAAATTTTGACAAAATCTTATTTTATTTATTTTATCATATTATTTACCAACGTTTTAGAATTACTTTCAGATTATTTATTTCTGATTGTCATAAATAACATTTTATCTCTATGTATATTATGAAATGGGCGTGTGATTGATTGTATGAAATTAAATAAGATGCTTTTTCGTATTTTACCTGGTTTAACGTAAATTGAGTAGAAAATCATTATATGAAAGTAAAAAATTCTCAACAGCAGAATGAGTATGAGTAGGCATAAATTACATAGTTGGCAAAAGTACCTACTTGGCGTTCTGTTTATTTACTTTATCGACGGCCGGATTGGTCCAGTTGGTAGCGACCCTGCCTTCTGTTCCGATGGTCGCGGGTTCGAGTCCCGCTCGGGGCAAACTTTGTGTGATGAACACGAATGTTTGTACTCGAGTCATGGATGTTAGTATTTATATATGTATGTATTTCTCTATATAAGTATTTATATCGTTGTCTAGCATCCATAGTACAAGCTTTGCTTAGTTTGGGGCTAGGTCAATATGTGTGAAATGTCCCAAGATATTTATTTATTTATTTATTTATTATTTATCATCAGACTGTAAACGTATCGATCAAACAATTACCTTATACTACTATTATAAGCACGAATTGCTTTACTTGTCCAATTATTAAATTCGTTTTTCCACAGTTAGAGGGTCCACAAATTACACAACGGATAGTGTCAGGTAAAAGTTTAAGTGCAAATGGCGCACATCCTTCAGAACATTTTCTATGTATTATTATTATTTTGTTTATTAAAACCTTAAATAAGTAAGTAGGTAATAATAAGAATGAGTTCAAGTACCTATACATATAGGATGTTTTAAATGTCTGTTACGATTTTAAAAAAAAGTGTCATCTATACGCTAATTGCTTAAGTAATGAAATGAAATAGGTAACTTAAGACAATACTCGGTTAGCTGCATGTATAAAGTGCATGAACAAATAGTTCAGGTAAGTATCGATAGATGACGACATTGCGCTGCAATTACGAACAATTTAATTTGCTAGTATGCAAAGCCGTAATATTGTTTCAATGAAACTTAATACTGTAATCATTAAGATTGTTTTTACATCAACTTAATGTAGTGATATAATGTATTTAGAAAACATTGTAAAGTATGCATAACATTGACACAGATGGCGTAATATTACATAAACATAGTTAAAATTAGTTTTCGTATGTTTTTTGATTTAAATCATTACATTTTATTTTTCAATGTACGGTCGAAAATTTTGATTAAAAGATCTTCATTTTTCTTAACAAAATTAAACGTTTATGTTCATGTTTACAAAAATAATCATCGTAGACGTACATCGCGCTATCGAAATTTTTAACATCGATTGATATAAATAAAACTTTCATTGCCAAGTCTGTCGGAGATTCCATCACTACTGGTAGTGAGTGAGTGAATGATCTTAGCATACAGGCTTATGCCGGGGCTCAGCGCCTTGGAGTCTGCTTTGTCTTATCACAGAGAAGTGGCCAACTTTGTGATGAGTTGTGCTATAAGTATTCACTATACCGCTCGATAGTGTTTGGAGGATCCAAAGCATGTCAAACGCGACTCTATGCCGGGGCTCAGCGCCTTGGGAGCCGCATCTTGTCACACGACTTGATCAACCGTGTGATGAGTTATGCCTAAACACCTTGTCAAACCATGTCTTCAAGACGGTGCGATTGGAACCTTAAGCCGTGGCTCAGCGCCTGGGGGTTTCACTTCAAACCAAGAAGACGGTGCGACATGAGACCTTAAGCCGTGGCTCAGCGCCTGGGGGTCTGGCATACTAACTGAACCCGGCCAACTCAGTTAGTGTGTTGTGTTAAGCTTTTGCCTAACTTTATCTGTAGACCGTAGGTGAATATAAAGATGTTAAAAATACTTACATGTTAAGAAAGCACTTCTTAAATACATATATCCATAACGCGATGGAATTATTGGATTTCTAATACGTAATAAGCGGGTTCGAAGTTAACATGGTTTATAATAAAATAGAAAACCGTCAGATCGTATATAATCGAATTAATCTGATTGGGAATTTCAGATACGGATTTCAATCTATACCCACCAACGGAAAACCGAACGGACTCATGCAGAAATCTGTACAAGTTTACAACGGTTTGCGTTAAACGTTTCTGTTAACAATCTGAATTTTATAATATGTTATTGGGCATTCTAGATCACCGCGAATGAGTGATGACGAATTCTGTTACGAGTGCACAATCTAAATTTCACAATATGGTATTGGGCATTCTAGATCACCGCGAATGAGTGAGGGCGAAAACTTCGCCCGATCGAATGAGAGGTGATCTAGAATGCCCAATAACATACTACTGATTACGTTATATGATTATTTATTATTGAATCAAATGTGTCAAAAGAAAGCTATTGTTTTTATTTATTGCATACTAGTTGGCCCGGTGAACTTCGTATCACCCAAAGGCGATTCCCATACAAACGTATGTTTCTTTTTGTGAAAGTGTGTTTGTTGCCCTTTTTTCACGTCGTAAGGACTAGACCGATTTGATTAATTATTGGATTTGTCCCCGCCCCGAATGAGATAATAACCATTGAAATATCAAAAAAGACGCCAAAATATTATTTTATATTATTTGCTTCTTCCATATTCCGCAATTAACAGCTCACGTCATTTATTGACCGTTAGGCGGCCGGGTTAACTAGTTTTATATGAAACGAGAAAAACTATTCGTTATTATTAAAAAAAATCGTCTATATAGTCGGTTTACGGACGATAATTTTACTTGATAAAGTCACGCTTAGGCCGATCGTGCCTCTCTATTGCTTACTCCGCGCTCTCGCTTGCGAACGCTACTATTGGATCATGTTTTTTCGTGCGTTCCTCGATTTATAAGACGTTAATGACGACAAAATTCCAGTGTGACCTTTTGTAACTATTATAAGAATTTCATTGAGAATTGTATGATTTCCTGAAACAAAATGCATTTAAACATTTGTGATATTCTTTTTCACTTGTGTACACTTATTTTGGTTTATACTCTACCAAATAATCAGAAACTTGCATTTTCTAGATATGATAAAGATGTGTAAAGTGAAATTTTAATTTTTAGGTGCGTCTACTGCAATGGAGTCCGAGATCCTAGTTGAAGGATTTAAAAAAAGCATGGAAATGCACTCTCTTATATATGGAACGATATATGATGGTGATGCAAATACTTACACAAAAATACTCCAAGCGAGACCGTATGAGAACTATACCGTGGAGAAAGTGGAATGTCGAACGAAACCACTTACTAAGAAATTTGTGCAACAAACTGTGTTCCTTGGCTACCGATACGAATTTTTTATTGAAATATAGAAAATATGTCACAAAGAAAAGGGTGTTATCTATACGAAAAGTGGTAACAGAAGCCATAAAAAAATATAAAGACTCGAAATATTACAGGGTTGCATCAAGACATAGTGACGGCTCCTGAGCATGCTTTTGGGACGGCATAGCATCGACCTGGGGCGTTAGGTTTCGGGCCCGACGAGTCCTGTTTTCAGGGACTTGTGTGGCGATTATAACCTACGCTGCTGCCGTATGGTACCAACGCTCTTCTAAATACGCGGTGCGGAGCGCATTTCTTCGGACTCAATGACCAGCTTTGATTTCACTAACGACGGCTTGTAGAACTGCACTGCAAGTACCGCAGCGCTTACAGTGCTGGCGTGGCTTTTCCCGGCAGATCTAGAAGTCTTCGTGCAGGTTAAGAGGGTTTATTCCGAAAGTTGGCAATGTCGCATATAGCTGTGAAATAATTAGTTGTTTTTATAGATTTCTCATCATTTCTCAATATTACAGAATGAAAAAAGGGTCTGGCTGGAACAAGCGTAAGATGAAACAACGCGAAGTGTGGTGTGGACGAACGTCGTTGCTGGAAAGAACGTTGGGAAACAAACCAAGATTTTATGGATTGTGAAATATATTCCCTAAAGAGGAACGCAAGCTAGACGGCCTGAAGAAAACTAATTTGATCTGGCAAATTGTAACTAAACAATTGGGATTGGGAAGCTAATAAACAGAGTACCATAAACAAGCGTATTTTTCTTTATTATTCTACTTACCTTTCTTTACATTGACTTTACAATAGCCCATGTCCTTCCACGGGACACGAACTATCTCCACGCCAAATTTCATCTAAATCGGAACAGTGCTATAAGCGTAAAGAGGTAACAGACTTAGAATTTATAATATTACTAGCTCAGCTTTTTATAATAAAACAAATATTTAACATTTTTTAATGTTGTTAGAAACAATCCTAGATAGAATCCTACAACCTAAACGTACGTAGGAAAGTCGTCACGAAATTTTGTTACGAAATAGTATTGTTACGAAACAGTAAACACTAAGGTGAGTAGGTAGGTACTGATGAAACTCGAATTCTTTGTTGTTGTTTGTAGGTACCTACATACTTGGTTTCCACAGTAAGTAGGTGTAAGAAAAAAAAAATTAGCCGTTGCGCGTGACTTCGTCCCGCGTAGACTATAGTTATGGTTATAGTTTTGTAGACGTATTGAAAACACTGGTTTGACCCCCAGTAATAACGGGGCCCCAACTATCATATCGTTAAATATCAAGTGACGTGCGAGATTTGTCAAAATTAAATTATTTTCAATTTTCATTTAATTTCGAATAAAAACATCTCTATAATAGTGATATTATAATGAAGGTCAAGCAAATTGCTTTGTTTTTCTTAGATGTTTGGAAGAAATGTTATAAGAAAATCGATCTTCATGTTATTATTCAGCAATAATAAATTTGCGATTTCTGAACGCATCGTACAGGGTTTATGATATGTCTAGATAAACATTTACTTTGGTTGAAACCGCGCCATCTAGGCTAAGTAAGTGTGCAACCGATCAAACAATTTACTAACGCCTATACACAACTAGATGGCGCACGGGAGCGCACAATTCCGAGCTCAGATGCCCAAGGTCACTCACCCATCCCGTCGCCTTAATGCGCGACACACGGCTTGGGGCTGCAGCTCTATTGATGCGCGTGGTCGTGACATCAATGAATCTATTGATGACAATTTTCTGGTATTGTTAAATGATGGTCAGCTGACTACTGTTGGCTCCAACAGATGGCAAAGAAACGCTCTGGATCTAACAATGGTTTCTCCTTCTTTGGCGCTGTTGAAAATCAAAAATTATTAAATACTAATTGGTAATTTTCTATAAAATAAGATGAATAAATAATGTACTTTATTTATGTGAATGTCATAAGAAGATAGTGGTGATAAGTTGTAGTTTCTTAAAAAAAAAGTAAATGTTGATTTTCATTAAATTGGAAATTGTTGAATTTCATTCAATTGGAATTGTGTATGTTTTCATTAAATTGAAAATATTGGAATTTCATTCAATTGAAATTGGGTTGGTTTTCATCAAATTGGGAAATAATAATTTGAATTTTATTAAACTGAAATTTGTTGAATTTCATTAAATTGAAATTTATTGAATTTCATTAAATTGAAATTTGTTGAATTTCATTAAATTGAAATTGTGTTGGATTTCATTAAATAGAAATCGTTGAATTTCATTAAATTGAAATTGTTAAATTTCATTAAATTGAAATTTGTTGAATTTCATTAAATTGAAATTGTGTTGGATTTCATTAAATTGAAATCGTTGAATTTCATTAAATTGAAATTGTTGAATTTCATTAAATTGAAATTGTTGAATTTCATTAAATTGAAATTGTATGGGCTTTCATTAAATTGAAATTGTGTGGACTTTCATTAAATTGAAAGTAGATAGACTTCCATTCAATTGGTCGTATTTTCAGGTCGCCCAATCAAAAATGGCGAATCAGCTGCCACCACCTGAGAAATTGGACCTTGAAGGTGACAGTACCCGATCGACGTTAAGGTGGGAGAAATGGAAACGATCCCTTCGGTTATATCTTGAAGCTGCCGACATCACAAGTGCACCTAAGAAGAGAGCTACACTGTTGGTACTAGGTGGAGCAGCACTTCAAGACATATTTTATAACTTACCTGGAGCGAGCGTTGAACCGGGAGACAATGTTGATGTTTTTGAGGTTGCCATTAGCAAACTAAATGATTACTTCCTCCCCAAGCAAAACAAGACCTATGAAAAGCACATTTTCGGTCTCATTAAGCAAAATGAAGGAGAAAGTTTTGAAAAATTTCTAATCAGACTACGAGATCAGGCAGAAAAATGTAAGTTTGACAAACCTGACGAACACATAATCGACCAGATAATAGGAAAATGTTTGTCATCAGAGTTACGGAAGAAAATGTTGACAATGGGGGACGAAATGACATTGGACAAAGTAGTTACAATAGCTAATACTTTAGAAGTCGTCAATTATCAGCTGGAAACCTACGAACAAAAAGAAAAAATAAGAGGAAACGAAGTTAATGCAATAAAAAGTAGGAATAAAGATAATCCAAGATGGACTCGGAAAGACAAAGATTTTAATGGAGAGAATAAGTTTTCCATGTGTACTAGGTGTGGAAATTCTACACACATTTCGCAAGGTTTTCCTTGTCCAGCCAAAGAAAAAAAATGTAATGGCTGCGGAAAAATAGGGCATTTTCAAAGATGTTGCAAGACCAAATTCTACCAACAAAAACGGAAGTTAGAACAAAAACAAGATGGAGACAAACATTTTTCTAAACGACAACGGAAGGACGCTACTGTAAGTAATCTTGAAGATGAGGAAATTCAATATATATTCAATTTGAACGACGATGCAATGATTAAATGTGAGATAGGAGGAGTAAATTTAGAAATGTTGATAGATTCGGGTTGCAAAGTAAATTTAATATCTAACAATTCCTGGGAGTATTTAAAGAAGAATAAAATAACATGTTATAAGCAAGTGAAAGAACCGAACAAAGTATTACTGGCGTACGGAAGTAAAACACCTTTACAGATCAAGGGTTCTTTTGAAGCAGAGATAAAAGCGAACGGAAGAATGGAACGAGCTACTATCTACATCATTGAAAATGGATCGCGGAACTTACTTGGTAAAGATACAGCCTTACACTTGGGTGTTCTAAAATTGGGGGTGGATGTAAGCCAAATCGAACAGAAGCCAAATGAACCTTTTCCGAAGTTTAAAGACATCGTAATTGAGATTCCCATTGATTCATCAATAAAGCCTGTCATGCAACCGTATAGGAGGGTTCCAATTCCATTAGAAGAAAAAATAAATAATAAAATTCTAGAACTTGTCGAATCAGATATAATTGAAGAGGTGCATGAACCTTCACCATGGGTTTCGCCTATAGTCCCAATCCTCAAGGACGATGGCGACATACGCTTATGCATAGATATGCGGCGCGCCAATGCAGCCATTCTCAGAGAAAACCATCCATTGCCTTGCATGGAAACCTTGTTGTCTAAAATAAAGAAGGCGCAATATTTCTAAAGCTTGATATAAAAAATGCCTTTCATCAAGTAGAGCTCCACCCAAATTCAAGATACTTGACCACTTTTATGACGCCTAACGATCTCTACAGGTATAAAAGACTTATGTTTGGAGTTACTTGTGCCCCAGAGCTCTTTCAGAAAATCATGGAGAAAATGCTAATAAAATGCGAAGGAGTTACAAATTTCATAGATGACATTCTGATCTGGGGTAGCAACGAAAAAGAACATGATTTGCGACTTTCCAAAGTGATGCAGATTTTAAAAGAAAACAATGTTCTGTTGAATCAAGACAAGTGTATTTACAAAGCCCAGACAGTCAACTTTTTGGGACATGAACTAAAACCGGAAGGGGTGAAACCATTGCCTAAATATATGAAAAGTATATCTGAATTTAGAGTTCCAAAAACGATAGAAGAATTACAAAGCTTTCTAGGTTTAGTAAACTACATAAATAAATGGATTCCCAACTTGGCTACGACAACAGAACCTCTTAAACAGATATTGAGATATAAATTAGGAAAAAAGGCTAGCATCAAAGATTACTGGAAAGAAAATCAGAACAGAGCATTTGAAAATTTAAAAGAGACTCTAACGGAAATAGAAACTTTAGGATATTATGACGTCAAAGATAGGACGCAAGTAATAGCAGATGCAAGTCCTGTAGGGCTAGGTGCAGTCCTTGTCCAAATTGACAATAAAGGTCCAAGGATTATAGCATATGGAAATAGAACTCTGAGTCAGTGTGAAAGAAAATATAGCCAAACAGAAAAGGAGGCCCTTGCCCTTGTGTGGGCTATTGAACACTTCACAATACGTTTCTTCTTGGTAAAGAGTTCGAATTGATAACGGATCACAAGCCGTTGGAATTTTTATTTAGCCCAAAATCTAAACCATGTGCCCGTGTCGAGAGGTGGGTTTTGCGGCTGCAGGCCTACCATTATAATATAAAATATAAACCGGGTAAGACCAACATGGCTGAGACCATGGAGGACCTCAGTATTATGCTCGCTGACCTCAGCAGAGTTTCCGATCGAGTTGGTCTTAAAATGAACATGGACAAGACGAAAATTATGTCTAATGTCCATGTTGTGCCAACTCCCGTAATAATCGGAGGCTCTGCGCTCGAAGTTGTTGACCATTATGTATACCTGGGACAAACAGTCCAGTTAGGTAGGTCCAACTTCGAGAAAGAGGTCAATCGTCGAATCCGACTCGGCTGGGCAGCGTTCGGGAAGCTTCGCAGTGTCTTTTCGTCCAAATTACCGCAGTGTCTCAAGTCGAAAGTCTTCGACCAGTGTGTGTTGCCAGTGATGACTTATGGTTCCGAGACGTGGGCGCTTACGATGGGCCTCATAAGAAGGCTCAAAATCACTCAGAGGGCAATGGAGAGGGCTATGCTCGGGGTTTCTCTGCGTGATAGAATCAGAAATGAGGATATCCGCAGTAGAACTAGGGTCACCGACATAGCCCGAAGAATTGCGAGCCTTAAGTGGCAGTGGGCGGGGCACATTGCTCGCAGGACTGATGGCCGATGGGGCCGGAAAGTTCTCGAGTGGCGCCCGCGAACCGGGAGACGAGCTGTCGGTAGGCCTCCAACAAGATGGAGCGACGACCTCGTGAAGGTCGCGGGAAACCGGTGGAAGCAAGTAGCACAGGACCGGTCTGAGTGGCGAGCCTTGGGGGAGGCCTATGTCCAGCAGTGGACGTCTTTCGGCTGAAATGATGATGATGATGAAGACCAACATCGCGGACCCACTATCACGATTATGTAAGTACTCTGATCGGCTAAATATATCAACAGAAGAAGATCATGTTCACCAAATAGTTGAACTTGCAAGACCTTGCGCAATCTCAATGCAACAAATAAGCAAGGAATCAGAAACTGATCAGGAAATTACAAACGTTAAAAAAGGAATTTATAGTCATCAATGGGATGAATCAGTAAAATCGTACAGAATATTTTCTGACGAGTTATGTTTCTATGATAATATCCTTTTGAGAGGAAGTAAAATAGTAATCCCAGTGACTCTCAGAGAGCAAGTATTACGTGCAGCCCATGAAGGCCACCCTGGTATAGTTTCTATGAAGAGTCGCCTTCGATCTAAAGTCTGGTGGCCTAGGATCGACAAGGATGTTGAGTTGTTGGTAAAAAGTTGCAAAGGGTGCACTCTGGTTAGTTTACCGAATCCTCCAGCACCAATGAGACGTCGCGAACTTCCAGCTGAACCATGGGTGGACATTGCAATGGACCTATTGGGTCCGCTCCCAAATAATGATTATATTCTAGTGGTGATTGATTATTACAGTCGTTATAAAGAGATCAAGATAACAAAGACCATCACTAGCTCTCAAATCATTATAATCCTAAAAGAGCTCTTTAGTCGACTTGGCTATCCGCTGTCCATAACAGCCGATAATGGTAGACAGTTCATCAGTCAAGAATTTAAAGATTTTTGTCGTGAGTGCAATATTAGGCTTTTTAACACAGTACCATACTGGCCACAAATGAACGGGGAAGTGGAGCGTCAGAATCGTGACATTGTGAAGAGACTCAAGATAAGTTCCAGCGAAAAGAGAAACATGAGAGAAACACTATATGAATACCTTATGATGTACAACTCCACTCCCCATTCAGTTACTGGAAAAACACCACCTGAACTATTTTTCAGGAGAATGAACAGGGATAAAATTCCTATGTTGAAAAATATAAATCAAACAGAAAACGACACTGATGTTAGAGACAGAGATAAGATGGAAAAAGAAAAAGGAAAAGAATATGGAGACCGGAAAAGAAGAGCAGAAAATCTAGAACTAACAGAAGGAGAGAAAGTTTATGTAAAAGAAATGGAAAAGACTAATAAGCTATCAACTACTTTCAACCCTACACCTTACATTGTAGAAAAATCTGTTGGAGGGGATGTAACAGTTACAAACGAAGAAACTGGACAAAGACTAAGAAGAAACATAGTTCATTTGAAGCGTGTAGAAGGAAAATGGAAAACAGTAGAGGATAACCAGCTAAATGAGGCTCAGGTGGATAAAGAAGAAGAGATGTTTGAAAATGTTAAATAAAAATAAAAGATTAATATTAAACTATTAAAATAACATATACTTGATTGTCAAAGTCGATAAAAGTAATAATAACTTAAGAGTTTTTAATTGATTGTAAAATAATCATATCTTAATAAAACTTATGAAAAAGGAAGGGATGTAGTGTTTGTATCTAGTCAATAGATATATACATTGTCTCATGTACACACAGTAGAGGGGGCTTGATTGACAGCTGTCAAGGAGTGAGTCTTGTGACGGACGCGGGTACCGATTGCATATGCGCCTGCACTCTGAACTGTGTGTAGTGGTGAGCCAGTGAACTGCATTCAGCATTCCTTGACGTACATACTACGAGAATCAGCGATTACAACAACCTGTAATCACAAAAATTCAAATTAGTAATAGAAATGCCTTGAATGCAGAATGTTTTACCTCTCCTTCTCATTTTAATTTTCGTCTAGTAGACTGGGAAAAGTATAGTCTAATTGTTGAACAATTATTGCAAACTTTTCATATTAATGAACAGGATCCTTTATCCAGCTATTTAGAATTAGTAGAGCTGTTAAAAAGTGCCCTGGAACTCTCAGTTCCGGTTCGGTCAACATATTCTAATCCTGTTCCACCTAGAATAAATCACTCTTACAAAAAACGCCTACCTCTTCCATGGTGGAATAGCAAATGTACAAAGGCTGTAGAAGAGTGTAAAAAGCTTTTATAGAATTTAAACAAGCTTTATCAGAGGAAAGTTTTCTCAAATTTTAAAAATTACAGGCTTTTAAAAAACTTGTTTTGAAACAAGAAAGAAATTCTAGTTGGCTTTCTTTATGTGAATCACTAAATCGATGCACTCCCATTTCTCGAATATGGAGAATAGTTAGGAGATTCAGTGGATGTTCTGTACCTAACAAACATTTGTATACCAATTGGATTTTTGAGTTTCTTAAAAAATACACCCCTGATACTGTAGAGGCCCCATTAAACAATATATACAATAATTTAGAAAATAGTCACATATTTTTAACTTCGCCATTTAATTTACAAGAATTTAAATACGCAGTAAAATCCCGTAGAGATACAGCTTTTGGTTTAGATGGTATTCCTTACAAAATGTTAAAAAATACAACCGATAAAGTTAAGGCTACAATTTTACAAGTGTATAATTTACTTTGGTCTAGCTCAGTTATACCTTTAGAATGGAAGAAGGATTGTTTGATTCCTGTTTTAAAACCAAATAAGGATAAAACAAAAGCAAATTCATACCGCCCAATAGCTCTGACTTCTTGTATGGGTAAAATTTTTGAACAGCTTCTTAAGCAAAGGTTTGAATTTTTCATTGAAAGTAACTGTCGTCTTCCTTCTAATCAGTTTGGTTTTCGTAGGGGTAAATCTTGCAGAGAAAGTATAGCACATCTTCAGCTAGATATTTTTGACTCACTCAACAATAACAATGTTTTTGTAGGAGTCTTTTTTGATATAGTTGGTGCTTTTAATAATATAAACCATCATGTGCTTGCTAGTGAACTTCTTTCTATTGGGATACCTGGAAAAATAATAAATTGGATATTTAATTTTTTACATGGTCGGGAAGTTTATGTTAAATTAAATAATACTATAGTGGGACCTCGTTTTTCATACAAAGGTGTATGTCAGGGGGGCATCTTGTCCCCATTGTTATACATTTTGTATATACATAAACTAAATAGCATATTAGGCACTAAAGTTAGTAATCTGCAATTTGCAGATGATTTAGTAGTTTACTTCTCTGGATCTAATATACAACAAGTTTCTCATGTAATAAACTGTGCTCTTTTCAATCTAAATAACTATTTTAGCTATTTAAATCTAGATATAAGTCCTGAAAAATCTAAAGTTGTAGTGTTTGGTGGATCTGATTCTGCTGTAAATATTGTATATAATAATGTTAATTTACCTGTTAGCAGTGAAGTTAAATTCTTAGGTGTAATTTTTACAAGAAATCTTTCTTGGAATAGTTATGTAGATTATCTGTTGGGTAGAGCTTTAAAAGCTTTTAACATCATCAAATCTTTATCAAGCATTGATCCCAAAATTTTATTAATGCTTTACAAATCAATTGTAAGAAGTCATTTTGAATATGGTTTTATAACATTTGGGTCTGATTCTAAACTAGTTCGCAAGTTTGAAGTGTTGCAAAATCACAATATGCGATGTATTACTGGAGCTATGAAAACTTCACCTATAAACTCCTTAGAAGTTGAATGCAACATTCCCCCCTTAAACATTAGGTTTAAATATTTAAAGAACAAGTTTTTGTTAAAACTCCTTTCCATGTCATCTCATCCTTTATTTAAAAAATTGGATTTTTATCATAGAATTTACACTCCTTCGGGATCTTCCAAAACTCCCTATTTACTTCATGATTTCTCAAATATTGTAGAGTTGAATCAGCAGAATGCTATACTTGGGTATGCTACACAAGAAGTTACCATGAGTGGTTTTGCGACATAGATATCAGGATTCACCCTGAACTAAAAATCAAGGAAGAATTTTACGAAAAACTGAATGCATATCCTCATTATAAACACTTATACAGATGGGTCCAAGAAGGATAATAATGTTTCAATGGCTTTTTACATACCTCACCTGAAAACTGGGCATGGCGTCAAACTTCCAGAACAGATGACCATTTTCTCTGCGGAGTGCTTGGCCATTCTTGCTGCGCTCCAGTATATTGAAGAGCATATTACAGATTGTACGCAGTGGCTTATCTTAACTGACAGCATGAGTTGCCTTCTCTCTCTCCAAAATAATAGATTTGATTCTGGCTGCAACTATATTATTTATAAAATCAAACAATTGTACTTCAGGCTATGCACTGCATCTAATGTTAGCATCATTCTTATGTGGGTTCCAGCACACATTGGTGTATTGGGTAACGAAAGCGCAGATTCGCTAGCCACAGCAATAACTAGAGGTGTGTAGATCAGGAATGAGAGATTCAAATGAACTATATCTTTTCATTTATATCACTCGCTCACTCGCTCACTGAAGAATTAAACAACTCACTATATCAGTTGACATTTCAGTCCATCCCGTTCTGAGCCGAACAGACGCTTGAGAGCACTCTTCACACTTACGAATGGAATGTATAAATCTGTCTCATGTATACTCGCTCACGTTAAGAATTCATTGTGTGAGTCGCTCAATTCGCTCAGTTTTACCTGTGTGTGTGATATAGTTGATTCATTGACATGTTATCCCTACAGATGTCGCGATTAAGAGTTGTTAGGAGTTTATAGATACACTGAGCGAGATGAGCGAAATGAGCGAAAAGAGTGAAACATATCTCGGTGACATAAAGATATGTATCGCTCTTTTCACTTCAGTGATATGTTTTGCGCATCTCTAGCAATAACGAATTCTAACAACAACAATGGCTGCGTTCCAAAACACGCTCAGAGCGCTCACAGCACCTTGCATCTCTTTTCCTCTTGAAAGTCGAGTCCTAAGAGGAAAAAGGATGCAAGGTGCTGTGAGCGCTCTAAGCATGATTCGGAACGCAGCCAATGCCATATCATCTGTCACTGTCACAAGGAATATTGCCATACCCTACTCAGATTTCTTGCTGTTGAATTGAGGTTTTAATGTAAGTCCATACGTACTGGCCAAAATTAAAAAGAATAAGTTATCAATCGAACTGCACATGATGCACTGTCATGTATACTTGTTTTTATATAAGTCACTCTTTTTCCGTCCGTCTAACGAATAACATCGTTTGTATTTTCTAAGTATGATATTGATCATAAACTTGTGTTTTCTCTTTATACAAATATCTTTATGCCAAAGCCCACTAGTTTCACTCCTAAAACACCTTCAGGCTATGGGCCCAGGAATTAATCGTAAAGAAGGTTTAGGGAGTGATTTTTCAGATTTTTAGACAAATATTTACAAAACACGGAGATTGACAACATAGCAACCATTGAGTTGTTATTTTATAAGCATAGCAACCAGTTGCATTGTTGATTTCATAAGCCTGACAACGGCAAAGAATAAGTATATTACCAGACGGATAACTGTATGTATTAACCTTTTAATTATTAATCTTTTATTATTAATTATTAAACAATGGAGCCGGTAAAACTTAAAAACGAAGAAAGTTATGCAAATTGGAGAAAACTAATAAAATTATTTTTACATGGAAAGGGTTTCAAAGATAACGGAAAAGAATTTAGTGATGCGAAGGCTAAATACATAATTCTCACATCCATTGACGACAAATATCTCGATTATGTTATAGAATGTGAAACTACTGAAGAAATTTTTGCGAAATTGGATTTAATTTTTAGATATCAAACCAACGAAGATAACCATTTAAAAGTTATTCAATTCTACAACTATATATATAGCGGAAATATAATTGATGATATCAATAAACTACAAAAATTAGCCACGCAACTAAATTCCACAGAATACAAAATCAATAATGAAATGCTTATTCAAAAAATATTGACAATTCTACCACAGAATTTAAACATTTTTAAAAATATTTGGGAAATCACACCAAAAAAAGATCAGACAGTCGAAAACCTTATTTGGAAATTACAAAAACAAAATGAAACTATATTAGAACACAAAGTAAACGAACCAAACCAATCTTATAACGAAATTTTTAAAAGCAAAGAGAAACGATGCTTCAACTGTAACAATACTGGTCATATAGCCAGATTTTGTAACAACATCTGTAGTATTTGCAACAGATCAGGTCATAACTCAAGTAACTGCTACACAGTACAAATTTGCAGAAAATGCCAAAGGAAAGGACACATTGAGAAGTTCTGTCGCAGTTACAATACAGTAAGTCAGCCTATTGGAAAAGTAATAAATACAAAAGCAATCATTGATTCTGGTGCATCTTCACATATGTTCAACAATAAAGATATTATACATTTTTCAGAGAAAATAAACGTAGATATAAAATGTGCCAATGCAGAGAACCTGAAAGCAGAAGCAACTGGAACCATCAATGCAAGCTTTGGACAGCTAGCTGATGTCTTGTATGTCCCAGAAGTTTCTAGAAATCTTATTTCTGTAAGCGCAATCACAGATCATGGTGGCTCTGTACTCTTCGTTAGAAACAAGGTATTTATAAAAAACAGGGCAAAATTATTTTATCAGGAAATAAAACACCAAATGGACTTTATGGAACCTTTTTTAATGCACATTTTACTCGCGAAGCTTTCCTTACTGAAAGCGCCGATACCTGGCACCGTAGGCTCGGTCACGTATCCGATGCGTCTCGTCTAGCGAAACTGGTTAACGGCATCGAAATTAAAGGGGGGAATTTGAATACATTTTGTGAAATTTGTACAAAAGCAAAAATGACTAGAAAACCTTTTGGAAATAACAGAATTCAGGCTAAATTCCCTTTAGAAATTATTCACACTGATGTTTGTGGTCCTTTAGAGGTTCCAACTTGGGACAATAAAAAATATTTCATCACATTTTAAGACGATTTTACACATTTTTGTGTCGTTTATCTAATTACCTTCAAAAGTGAATCCTTTGATAAAGTGAAACAGTTTGTACAGTTGGCAGAAAATCATTTTAATCAAAAAGTAAAGAAGATACGTTGTGATAATGGTCGAGAGTTTTCAAACAATAACCTAATATCTTGGTGTGAATCTAAAGGAATAGTTCTAGATGTAACAATACCCTATACACCGCAGCTAAACGGAAAAGCAGAAAGATTAAATAGGACTTTAATGGAAAGAACAAGAGCTCTAATGTTTGATTGTCGTGTTCCAACTTACCTCTGGGGAGAAGCTTTATTAACAGCCAGCTTCCTAATCAACAGAAGCCCAACTGAAGGCAGAAACAAAACACCAGCGGAAATGTGGTTTAACATCAAACCTAACCTTTCAAATATTAGAAGATTCGGTTTGATATAGAAACCTCTTTGAACTATTAGTACCTATTATTTTCTCTGATTTGTCATGTTGTGACATTAGTCATTGTATATGTCGAATTCAAGCTAATTAAAGCCAAATTCTGTATTGGTTAATCGTTTCACTATGCAACAATATAATTAGCTTAAATAATGGCCGACAAAAATAAAACTCCTACGCCTACGATGTCTAGGTACCTAAAACCCGAGAAGTTCGACGTAGAACCCACCGCCTCAGGAGCGGACCTGCAGTGGGCCCACTGGAAGTATACGTTTAACAATTTTTTACTCGAGGAAATTCCAAACGGTACCGACTCCCTAAAGGTAAAGCTTTTAATGAACCATCTTTCCGCAACCATCTTCCCGCACGTCTGCAGTTGCTCAACTTACGATGATGCCATAAAAGTACTAGATAAAATGTATCTCAAACTGAAAAAGGAAATATTGGCCCGTCACCTGCTTGCTACACGAAAACAAAAACCTGGTGAATCCATATCTGACTATGGCAGGTCACTCCGACTCTCGGCACGTGATTGTAATTTCCAAGCTGTTACTGCTACAGAGCACGAAGAGCATGCTATTAGAGGTGCTTTTGTAACGGGAATACTGTCGCTGAAAATTCGGGAAAGATTGCTTGAAAAACATACTCTTACCTTAAGATGAAGCTCTCGACCAAGCTCTTTCCTTAGAGACTGCAGAAAAAGACTCCCGCGCGATGACCTGTCCCATAAATGAAACCAGCTTGAACGCTCTGCAAGCCCGAAGAGTATCAGAACCTGCGAGACGACACACTCAAAGATCTCGATCAACTTCAGAACACAAAACCAATTGATGCTGCTTCTACTGCGGTGGAACAACCTCACATCGAAGACCAAATTGTCCAGCATTTAATGCGCACTGCCAACTCTGCTCCAGAAAAGGACACTTTGCTAATGTATGCAGATCTACGAATACTGCAGTTAATGCCATTTCCACTGAAGATTCTGCCGGTGACTCCGATAATTCCGAAGTGACTGCTAATGCCATCTCGGCTGCTTCTCCATCAAGCCTTTCGAAAGCCACTATCCCTGTTACACTCAACAACTATCACGCCGATGCTCTTATAGACACGGGGAGTTCGGTAAGCTTCATTGATGAAAAAATAGCCCAACTAATGCAACTAAAGCAGAAACCTCACAAGCAAGCTATTACGCTGGCCTCTCAGAACAACGTATCGTTCGTGAGAAGTGTTTGTTTTGCGACTGATGTAATAAATGAACATTCGCATAAGCACCGACCACTCCTAGTCGTCAGCAACCTATGCGCTGATGTTATTATCGGTCACGATATATTAAAAGAACACACCAGTCTTCAATTTAACTTTGGAGGACCCAAAGATCCCCTTGTCTGCAACGTGATGCAAGCCTCAGTGCCTCCCGTCTCGATATTTACCAATCTGTCTCCAAATATTAAACCAATTGCTGTAAAATCCAGGCACTATAGCGAACAAGACGAACAATTTATAAAAGAAGAAGTCTCGAAACTAATGGAAGATGGGGTAATCGAACAAAGCGTCTCCCCGTGGCGAGCTCAAGTCCTAGTAGCAGGAGGGGGTGCACATCGGAAAAGACTTGTAATTGATTACTCCATGACCATAAATAAATTCACAGACTTAGACGCCTACCCTCTACCACACATTGAAACGATTGTGTCTAAGGTAGCAAAATACAACGTTTTTAGTCAAATTGACCTAAAGAGCGCGTACCACCAAGTGTCAATCAAAGCAAGCGAAAAACCGTACACGGCATTTGAAGCTGCTGGGAAGCTCTATCAATTCACCAGAATACCATTCGGCGTCACAAACGGCGTTGCTGCATTCCAGCGGACGCTTGAATTTATAATAGAAAATGAAATATTAAAAGGGACATTTACTTACCTCGATGATGTCACCATATGCGGGAAAGATAAAAGCGAACACGACAAAAACTTACTTAACTTCCAAGCGGCTGCAAAAAAGTATAATCTGACTAAACGAACAAAAATGCAAATTTTGTGCAGAAACCATCAGCTTGCTTGGATATACTATAAAGAATAATACTATAGAACCGGACAAAGAACGGCTTAAACCCCTTCTCCAGCTGCCAGTTCCGACAAACACCGCCGAATTGAAGCGAGCACTTGGGCTGTTCGCTCATTATGCAAAATGGGTGAAGAACTTCTCGAGTAAACTACAGCCTTTAACGAACGTAAGTCGCTTCCCGCGCCCTGAAGACGCTGTTACTCAGTTTGAACAATTGAAGTCTGACATTAGTAAAGCTTCATTGATAGCAATCGACGAAGACGGGATTCTGACAGTAAAGACTGACGCGTCAGAGTACGCGATAGCTGCTACACTCTCACAAGAAGGCCGGCCCGTGGCATTTTTCTCCAGGACCTTATCCAGTGCTGAGCGAAAACACCCATCGGTGGAGAAGGAGGCGTACGCTATTGTTGAAAGCCTTAGGAAGTGGCGACATTTCCTGATGGGGAAGCACTTCTTACTGATAACTGATCAACAATCTGTGTGTTACATGTTCAATCAGAACCACACAAGTAAGATAAAAAACGAGAAAATCCAACGTTGGCGCCTCGAGCTTTCTTGCTTTAAATACGATATAATTTACCGACCTGGTTCACAGAATACCGCTGCAGACGCGTTATCAAGAGTCTGCGCTTACATGAACACTGACAAGCTGCGAGAATTACACGCGCTGCTATGCCACCCCGGAATAACGAGGATGTATCATTGGGTGCGCTCAAAGAACCTGCCTTACTCAATCGATGACATTAAAATTATGACAGCCTCGTGTCCTGTGTGCGCCGAAGTAAAACCCCGCTTTATTAAGATAAAAGGGCAGCTAATAAAAGCATTGGCACCTTTCGAGAGATTGAATGTGGACTTTAAAGGCCCTCTGCCTTCAAATACAGAGAACAAGTACTTACTTACCATTATCGACGAGTACAGCCGATTTCCTTGGGCTTACCCCTGCAAAGATATGACATCTGGGACGGTCATCAAATGTCTGCGAGACCTATTCAGTATGTTTGGGCAGCCACTGTACATCCATAGTGACAGAGGGAGCTCCTTTATGTCCGAAGAACTGAAAACTTTCCTGAGACGGAACGGAATCGCCTCTTCTCGCACTACCCCGTACAACCCGCAAGGGAACGGACAAGTAGAGCGCCTTAATGGGACGCTGTGGCGCGCGGTACAACTCAGCCTCCGTTCCAATAGCATGCCAGTAGAGCACTGGGAACGTGTCTTGAAGAACGCCCTCCACGCTGTCCGTTCACTCCTCTGCACGTCTATTAATGCGACCCCGCACGAGAGGCTGTTCAGCTACACACGTAGATCACCAACTGGTGAATCGATGCCTTCTTGGCTAGCGCCCGGCCCGGTTCTCGTCAGGAACAATGTCCGTTCCAAAAACGATCCATTGGTGGAGGAAGCAGAACTTTTGGATTACAACCCACATTATTCAGTGATTCGAAGGTCAAACGGCGTCGAGAGCACAGTCTCCAACAGACATTTGGCTCCTCTTCCCAATGATTCGCGTTCCTCACCTGAACAGGGAGACGAAACAATTTCAAATTCAGATACTAGTACTACTGATTCTTCGACAGATTATGAAACAGCAGACTCTACTCCAGACCCCCAAAGCAGAGACCCTTTGGTCAGCCCATGTGAAGCTACTTCACCTTCTCCTGCTGCAGGAGAAGGAACGTCGGCCCTCGGAAGACCTAAGAGGAATCGCCGGCCTCCAGCTCACCTACGTGACTTTGTTGTGGGACAAGAAAACATAGACGGGGAGAATGATATAGAAACCTCTTTGAACTATTAGTACCTATTATTTTCTCTGATTGTCATGTTGTGACATTAGTCATTGTATATGTTTGAGCGAGGTAATGCTAAATAATGTTAATGATAAGTTTTTAATTATGGGTGACTTCAACCTCAGTAATATTGTATGGTCAGGTCATGGTCCACATTATTTACCTACAAATTTCATATCTCTTGACGAATGCAACTTGGTTGACGAGTTAAACACTCACTATTTACACCAGTATAATGGTGTAGGAAATTTATATGGTAAAATACTTGACCTCGTATTAGCTAATGACGTAGTTTCTGTGACTGAATGCCCTGTACCACTAGTGCCTATTGATCCTTATCATAAAGCGTTATATTTATTAACTTCGTTTCCCAAGATTGTTTAAAGCCTGCGCCGGTTACTAAATATTTCTACAATAAGGCTAACTATGAGTTAATTAATGAAGAACTTTTCAAGATTGACTGGGTGAATGAATTTGCAACTCTCACGCTGGATGAGTGCGTCGACTTTTTCTATTCTAAATTCTATTTGCTTAGGGATAAATATGTACCACGCAAGTCTGTCACTGCCAATACATATCCTGTTTGGTACACTGCGTCGCTAGTTAAAGCGATTAAAGAGAAACATAAATACCATCGTAAATATAAATTGTATGGCAATAAAAGTGATCTTCTATCGTTCGAACATCAGAGGGATCGTGTGATCAGATTAGAAAGGCAATGCTTTTTTCATTTTTAGCAATATTGTTTTCAACTGACTAGTTGAAAACAATATTGCTAAAAGTCCGAAACAATTTTGGTCCTTTATAAAATCCCGTTCTAATAGCTATGGCATTCCAAGTAGTATGCAATACAATGGTACTACAATTAACTCTGGTACTGATATTTGTAATGCTTTCTCAGATTACTTCAAAGATTCATTTCTAGCCCCTACTGTAGGTATTAACTCGCAAACTCAAACTGGTTCCCCTGAAGGCTCTTATTCAACATCAGACTTGGCTAGTGTATCGGTTGATCCTTCTCTCATTACTAAATTGCTTCTACAGCTTGATCCTAGTAAGTCTGCGGGCCCAGATCATTTACCGGCCCTGTTTTTGATTAACTGTGCCAAAGCACTAACGGACCCAGTTGTGATGTTATTTAAGCGTTCATTTGCGGAGTGTGCTGTACCATCTATTTGGAAATCAGCGTTTATAACTCCAGTATTGAAGAAAACTCCGAAGTCAGATGTGTCAAACTACAGACCCATTTCAAAGTTGTGCATCCTAGCCAAGGTAATGGAAAAAGTAGTCCACACCCAGATGTCGTCAGCTTTAAAAAACTCTTTTAACACATCTCAACTAGAGCATCTAATATCGGAAGGTTTTTCTAATACCGGTATTTTTTCGATATTGGAAAATCGAATATCGTTTTTCCGGTATTTTCGATATTGTTTCGATATTAGTAAAGAAATAGTAAAATAAATGATTTTTCCCGTTATATACACCTTTCTGGTAATTGCATAACTATCAAAAAGCAACATTTTTGGTTATTTTAATAAAATTTCGGGGAGTGAAGCATTTATTAATGAATAAGAAATCATTTTAATCATAAACACATACTTTTATTACTTCAGTTTATCACTTCTATTATTAGTATATCTATTAGGGTGGGTCACTCTTGTATGGAGAAAAAAAAAGTTTTTCTTTTTAAATGTAATAGCAATAAAAATGTGTCTTATGGTCGAAAAAAGTAATATATAAAATTTGGTTTGAATTGGAGAACATCTTCTGCCTCCGGATTGACCTTGAAAATTTGAAAAGTTGAAAAGAACAATGTTTTTTTAAATTGGTTGAAATATTTATTATTATATTGTAAGATAGATGCAAGTAAAAGGAATTAATATTAGTATAGCGTATTTTAATTAATCTTTAAAATATAAGATTTTTTTTAGTTATGAAGTACTTGTAACTTTACACAAAATTCTTTACTTAAACTCTCTTATTACTTCTATTGCTGTTAAATTATGGCTTAAGTTTACGAGAATCTTGGCTTTGATGAAACCCTCAAGAGCTGATTCTGAGCACAGTACTCACTTCCTGAAGCTTCAGTTATAGTTTTTACTGACCTTCCAAGGGCTTGAGTAGGGCAAGGTAAACGCAAAAAGAAAACATTTTGTTGTCCTCTCCTCGAGCTATGAGCAATACTCTTCGGTAGAGATTTTCTTCAGGGTAGGTGGATCCGTGACTAGATTTTTCCAGTTAATAAGGTCATATTAAACTTCTGCATTCATGTTTACCTGCCGACCCAGAAAAGGCTTTTTTTGGGATTTATCACAACGTACGTTTCAAACCACGATTTTGTACCAAGTTTCCACTTTTCCTTTAATATTAGGTGATAAGTTTTCAGAATTTGTTTCACTCTTACTGTGATGAAATTGACAATGATGTTTTCTTCCATAATTTCGGAAACAATATCAGCCAGTTCTTGGAAATTTGTTTCCTTTTTGGTGTTTTTGGTGATTTTAATTTCTAAACCTCGACCACTCTCAGCACGTCGTTACTTCTTCATAAATTGGAAGAATAATTATATTTTAATTCACATGTATCACTATATATAGAAATTTGAAAGCATTTTGAGTATAGTTCATTAAAAAAACACAGAAACACATCTTTGTTATTGCAGAATACAGTAGAACAAAATGACAGAACATCACTTTGCGGTTAAACCTTATTCGAATGCAACAAGAAAAAACTTTTTTATGTGGAAGTTTTTATTTTTGGCATTATTTGTATCAGTATATAGTATTGTGATATAAATAAAAGTTATTTTGGGAGAATATATGATGTATATTAATACGTTAGATCTCTTTGAAACATCAGCTTTTTACTAAAAATATCGAAACTTTAAACCTGATCCGGAGGCAGTTATACTATACCGATTGCAATAATATTTTATACACGTATTTCCAGCATCAACTGACACCTAATTATCGCTATTAGAAGTCATAATTTAACAAAAAGGTTTTTTGACCCACCCTAATATCTATCTAGGATACTAGATATTAGAAAAGCCGCGTCTGTAATTTGGTAATTTAAATAAAACGGTCAAGTCGAGGGAACTAATATAAACTATATACGTTTTCCAAATATTTTACAAAATTGCGAAATTTGTTTAAAAACTCAAATTAATAAATAATCTTTTAACAAAAATCCTCTCAAAAATAAAATCTAAACTGTTACGTTACATATACGTGTGTTGTTGTAAAATCTGTACTGTTCCTTGAATGTGTGGTGTTCAATAAAGTATATTGTATTATATTGTAAGTCCAGTAATTCTTAAATAAAATATAAACTTGCCAAATGCGTTGCTGGTCGCTGGCCCATACCAACATAATTATCATAGCGCAACAGAAATACCTTTGTAGGAAGATCATTTCATAGCCTACACGTTCTACAACAATACAAACTGCCTTGCATTGGATGAAGTCAAGTGGAAGAAGCTTGTACTGGGGTGCGCGGGTCCAGAGTCGAGAGCAGTACTCTCCCCATACAGGGTCTAACTTTGGGCTTTGTAAAATGAAAGCCAGTTGAGTGGTACTCCCAGTGGTGGACACCTGGTTCATTCAATGACTCCAGTTTGTGCTTGCCTTTGCTCTCCTGAATGATACTGGATTAAGTAAATTGCTTGTTCTTAAATATGTATATTGGTTAAAGCATCTACTTTATTTTTATGGTGTCTGCTGTGCTGTATGGAGCACGGTTCAGATAAGGATCCCTGACCCTCCAGCCAGACCTACGTTATTTTCACAAGACTGTGAATTTAGAGATCTATCTTATACTTTAAACGAGCTAGCAAAGTATCTCAGAAACGGCGCTAATAATTTGATGAAAGAAATGTACAATATAGGAGTTTACGGGTGCGAAAATACAAACTAACTAGGTGTCATATCTGGGAAAACAATTTTATAGCTATTTCCAACCAGTCACCCAGTCTAATAGTCCTCTAAGACGGATTGCGCATTAGTAAATTTGCTCGTTGTGCTCTTCTGTATTTTAAAGATGTACTTATATGAAGCCCCTAATCCGCGCTATGGCGCCGAGGTGGCTGGAGGAGGCCTTTATGGTGACTATGGTGAGCCTCCCTTCAAGACCGTCCGATATTCCTTGCCGTGGGACGTAATAGACTGTTTGTGGTAGCGGTCAATGCATGGCCATAGGACAAGGCGGTTGATGTAAATTTAAACTTAAAGCCACTTCAAGCTTAATAATGTTGTTAAATAAGAACCGTATGATTCTGTGTGTCTTTTAAAGTGATAAGATTGCAATATTTTACTTAAATATTTAAAAGAATTTTATCTCTACGTCAATATCGAAAATATCGAAATACCGGTATTATACAAGTTCAATATCGATATCGGAAATATCGGAAATTTGGTCCGATATTCCGGTTTTTCGATAATATCGAAAACCGGTATTCATGCTCTAATCTCAACATGGTTTTATGCCATCTAGGTCAACAGTTTCTAATCTTGTAATATTAAATGACTTTGTTTCTAAGTCAATGGATAACCGCCATCAGGTTGATGTGATCTATACCGATTATAGCAAGGCCTTTGATCGTATTGACCATGTTATACTTTTACGTAAACTTTATCTTATCGGTATCAGGGGAGATCTTCTACGTTGGTTTGCGGCTTATATTGAGAATCGGAGTCAATCGGTGGTGATTAATAACTACATGTCTGGCTGGGTCACTATACCAAGTGGGGTATCCCAAGGTTCCTTGTTGGGGCCTCTACTCTTTAACATATTTATTAATGACATCATTGGCTGTTTCCGGTTCTCCAAGTTGTTAACTTTTGCCGATGACATGAAGATCTATGCTGAAATTACTTCACTTGAAGATTCTCTTGCTCTTCAATGTGACTTAAATAGATTGGATGCGTATTGTTGTGAGAATAAGCTAGACCTTAACCCATCCAAGTGTTTTTCCATGACATTTTCCCGTAAACTTAACATAATTCCGACATCTTATAAATTAAAAGATACTACTCTACAGAATACAACGGCTATGAAAGACTTGGGTGTCATCCATGATTCAAAACTTATCTTTGATAAACACATTGATAGCATTATTAGTAAAGCTGCAAGGTCCCTTGGGTTTATCATGCGTAGTTCGGTCTGCTTTTCGCATACTAAAACTTTTAAAATTCTATATTGTGCTTTCGTCAGAAGCAAGCTAGAGTATGCGTCTCAGATCTGGAACCCGAGATATCAAATCTATATAACCAGGATTGAGCGTTTGCAGATTAAATTTATTAAATTTATGTGTTATAAGAGTAAGGTGCGATACAGATCAGCAAATTATCTAAATCTTTGTAGGCAACATCATATGCTACCGCTTGTTAAACGTCGGGAAATAGCTGATATCTTGTACCTTCTAAAAATTATAAGAAACCATGTCGATTGTCCTGCTTTGTTAGGTAGTATTTTATTTAAAGTCCCAAATAGAAGTGCTAGGCATTATCGACCTATATCATTGCTTGAAGCCTCTACTAACTATAGGAGAAATAGCTTTCCATATAGGGCAAGCAATAATTTAAATATTTCCTGCGCTGAATTAGATTTAGACATATTTTCAACTAGTATTGAGGCAATTAGGCGTAAGTTGGCTAATATTTTTTTTTTTGTGTAGATCTAGTCTACGGTAACTGTAATTAACAGGGTAACTATCATAATAGGTACGCTATTTACACCGGTGAGCTTACTTCGTGTTTTGAGCGAGCATAATTTTGTAGGTGTTTTGTAAGTTTGTAAAGTCGTGTTAAACATAAGTTAAACATAATGTTTCTAAATGTGAAAACCTGTAATTGGCTTCTAAGATTCTAGCTTGTAAACATACTTAGATATAATACAGCTGTTGGTTTTCCATGAATAAATAAATAAATAAATAAATATGTCGAATTCAAGCTAATTAAAGCCAAATTCTGTATTGGTTAATCGTTTCACTATGCAACACGGTTCTACAGCTTACTACAAAATTAATCATGCATTACGAAAACTTGATGAAAGATGCAGTAAAGGAATACTGGTTGGTTATGTTAGAAATGGTTATAAAATCTGGGTGGATGATGAAAAAAAGATTATAAGGGCAAGGGACGTCAGAATAAATGAAGAGGAACAAGGAATATATATCTATGGTGAAGAAAAGAATATTAGGTTTAATGGGTTTTGGCATATTTATGATGAAAGAGAGGAACTAGAGGGTGTTAATGAAAGAAAAATAATTAATGTAGAGGTTCGAGAAGATGAAAATGTAAGAAGAGTTAATAATGAAGTTCAAGACGGCGAAACTTTTAAAAAACGCTTGAATGAAAATAATAGAGAAGAAGAAAATAAGAGAAGTACTAGTGCAGTTAGTAGTAAAGAAAGTGTGAATCTGAGAAGATTTAGTAAAGAAACAAATGAAGATGAAACAAATGAAGATGAAACAAATGAAGATGAAACAAATGCAGGTGAAACAAATGAAGATGAAACAAATGAAGATGAAACAAATGAAAATGAAACAAGTGAGGTTGAAAGAAACAAAAGTGTACGAAGAGAAGCTGAAAGAAAAATAAAAAGAACGAGTGGAAATAATATTAATTTGGAAAGAAATTATAATTTTGGAGATAATTTAATATTAGATAGTGGAGATACTGAAATCCTTTTTGATAGTGAGGAAATTGAAGATCGAGCTGAAGAACGTGGAACACAAAATATATCTAATGAAGGAAAAAATTATGAAAGAAATGAAAATATAAGATATCAACCTAGAAGGGAAAAAAGATTACCTGAGCGATATAAGGATTACATAATGGACTACGATACAGAAATTTCCATGTTGACTTATGAAGAAGCAACTGAATGTAGAGAAAAAGATAAATGGAAAATAGCAATTCAAGAAGAAATTAAATCATTAGAGGAAAATAATACATGGTCATTTGTGGATAAAAAGGAAGCAGATGGGAGAAAATTAGTAACCAGCAAATGGATTTTTACAATTAAACCAGATGGAAGATACAAAGCAAGATTAGTTGCGAGGGGCTTTCAACAAAAATATAAAATTGATTACGACGAAACGTATAGTCCAGTTGTGAACACCACTTCACTAAGAATATTAGTGTCAATAGCTGCAAGTAAAAGACAAAATGAAACAGTTTGATGTAAAAACTGCGTTTTTACACGGGGATTTAAAGGAATGTATCTACATGAAGGTAAAGGTACCTAAAGGATATAGTGACAAAGAAGACAAAGTTTGCAAATTAAATAAAAGTTTATATGGATTAAAACAAGCTCCACTGATGTGGAACATCAAATTTACAGATTTTTTAATTAAAATGGGCTTCAAGCAACTAAAACTAGATGAATGTATTTTTGTAATGGAAGGTAAAAGAAGAATAATTCTAGCTATATATGTTGATGATGGGTTAGTGATTGGAGACAGTGAGGAAGATCTACTTCATGTTATAGAAACTTTAGGAAAAACATTCGAATTGAGAATATGTGAAGAAGTGTCTAACTACATTGGCTTGGATATAAAACAAGAAGAAAATGGGATCAAAATTTTTCAAAAGACATGCTGAAAAGATTGTGAAGAAATTCAATCTGAATGATGCTAAAGAATGCAGATGTCCAACAATTTTGGTAGAGCAACATCCATCAATAAAAGCAGATCAGAAAACTCATGAAATATATAGAGAGATGATAGGGTCATTGCTATATCTATCTAATAAAACTAGACCAGATATTGGTTTCCATGTAGGTTATTGTTCGAGACATCAAAACTGCCCTAATTTAAATGATCTTAATAATGCCAAAACTATTTTAAGATTTTTAAAAGGTTCTAAAGATAAAGGGATTCATTTTAGTGAAGGTGATAAAGTGCTTCGAGGATACTGTGATTCAGATTTCGCGGGGGATCCAGACACTAGACGTAGTACTTCGGGTTTCGTGATTTGGTTGAACGGTGGACCAGTGGCATGGAGCTCAAGAAAACAGTCAGTTGTGGCATTGTCGAGTACAGAAGCAGAATTTATAGCTGCAGCAGAATGCTGTAAAGAACTTCTATTTGTAAGGGACCTGATCTATGAAATCAATCATTCAACAATCAATCAGCGATTTGGCTTATGAAAAAGGGTATCATGAACAAAAGAAGCAAACATATAGATGTGAAATATTATTATCTGAAAGAGAAAATCGATTCAAATCAGATAACCGTAAAGTATTGTCCAACGGGCTCACAGATAGCTGATATATTAACGAAGACCTTACCACCTGTAAAGTTCAACAGATGTCAGCGGAAACTGTATTAATTAGTGATAATTATGGTATTGTGTTAAGTGTGGGCTAAAGTGAACTATATTTTTTTGGTTTAAATGCGGGTTTATATTTATATTAGAACGTAAGTTTTTATAGGGGTGTGTCATTGTAGAGCTGCGATGTAAGCTTAAGGAGGTTATTGATCAAAAATAAAACAGTATTAAGGGGGTGCTTAGTAATGATTCATTTAAGGGGGTGAATGTATATTTTAAAATAAATGAATTAAATGAATGATATTATATCAGACATCCAAACGACGTAAAGAACAGAGTACAATTGCTTTTTAGATAAAATAATATTTACATATATAATTTTTGTTAACTCCTTAAGTTTATATATCAAAGTTTTATTTTCTTTTAAGAGGTTATTTATTTATTTAATATGATTGATTATTTTATTATATTGTGTTGTGTTGGAAATTCATTGGTTATATAGTTAAAGTTTTTCGAGCAGAAGTATAGAGTAGCAGCAGGAGTTATTTTCTTTTGTGCTGTTGAAGTCTTTCAAGTAGGAGTTGTATATACTATGAGTAGAGTTTATTAATTGATTGAAGGTTTCGAGTAGGAGAATATTATTGGGACTAACAGGCGGTGTATTTTTAAAAAAAACCGGCCAAGTGCGTGTCGGGCCACGCGCAAATTATAGGGTTCCGAAGTTGACGATGTCCACAGTACCTTTCTAAGACTTATTAGCATCTAGCTAGCCTGTGGTATGACGTGCCCGCCCGACGCCCCTGCCGCTCGAGAAAAATCATTGGTTTTTTAATCATTTCATAAGTCGACTAATGACTCGTAAATTTGTACAGCCTACTTAGCTGTGATAGTTTTCCTTTCAACTACGTTATATACGCCACAACCGTGATTTTTTTCAGCCATCCAAATACCACCATTTAGCTGGCAGGGGGGGGGGGGGGGGACACGTGACTCTAACAAAAAATAGCAGTTTAAAGCTTAATATTTGACAAACGCATCACTTAATCGAAAAATGGTTTTAACAAACCCACAATATTTTTTCAAGACCTATTCAACGATATGCCACAACATGGGGTACGCAAGAAAAAAAATTACATCCCCGCTTTACCAGTAGGGGAGGTACCCTATAAAAAAATATATTTCAAAATTTTATTGTACCACTTTGTCACCGTAACTAATATGTATATTCATGCCAAATTACAGCTTTCTAGAACTAAGCATCTCCGAGCAATAGTGCGGACAGACGGACGGACATGGCGAAACTATAAGGGTTCCTAGTGGACTTCGGAACCCTAAAAAGAAAAATGATGTGTTCGAGCAGGAGAAAATTATGATGATAATTAGTATTAAGATGTTTCGAGTAGCAGAAGGCGTCGAGTTGATTGTGTTTTCTATTTAATTCAATAAAAGTACGTATACCTACATTATCTTATGGGGTATGTTATGTTAAAGGGTGGTCATATTTATAGGGTGTCTATATTTGGTTTAATATTATCAAATTTTTATTTGCAGGATAACACCTACAGGTTGATTGTTTTATATTGAAAAAGTTTATAGGCTGATTCTTTTATATATTTTTTTATCTGTAAATTTGTTCATGTGCAGTTGATTGAGGGGGTGTGTTGAATTGAGGTTTTAATGTAAGTCCATACGTACTGGCCAAAATTAAAAAGAATAAGTTATCAATCGAACTGCACATGATGCACTGTCATGTATACTTGTTTTTATATAAGTCACACTTTTTCCGTCCGTCTAACGAATAACATCGTTTGTATTTTCTAAGTATGATATTGATCATAAACTTGTGTTTTCTCTTTATACAGTAAAGTGTGTATGCCAAAGCCCACTAGTTTCACTCCTAAAACACCTTCACTTGCCACTAATCAAAGTCCAAATGAAGCAAGAATGGTTCAACGACTGGCAGATAACTCTTACAAAAAAGGGCAATTGGTATGCCAAAATTAATGACACCATCGGTAACCAACCATGGTTTACGAGGTCGAAGGAAAATCATAGCAGAAAATTTTATACCACCATCACTCGACTGCGCCTTGGACATTGCCGCTTCAATTCCCATCTGAATAGAATGCGCATAATTGCATCATCTATATGCTCAAATTGTGATACAGGAGAAGATCAGACCCTCAACCACATATTTTTTGATTGTTCGGCTGCATGGCTACGGCCTTTGCCTTTCCCCTCTGGGAAAAATGGAAAAAAAAAGCAAAGTACCGACCGTGACAAAAGTTAATTTATTAGTGCCTTTAAAAGTTTCGCCAGTTATGCTTCAGCATCTAAGGATCGCAAGAATATGACTGGCATAAGGCGATTTATTACACATACAATAGGTACGTATGTAAAGAAATACTGTAACATACCTACTCGCACTGAAAATTTTGCAAACCGCATTGTTTCTGTAATGGTCTTTACCCGTAACGATGTTTTTAAGTGCCCTTTATTGTGTAAATACCGTTCATATGTTATTAAACCTCGAGAATGACAGTATATAATTTTTAAACAAATGATATTATATTTACTTCACTGATTGAAATGGCTTCGGAAATCATGCATACTAATACTAAATGTTTCCTATTACTAATCTTGCACCAACATTTTACATCATTTAGAACAAAACTACAATACACATGATCTTAAATTGGACAATAAGTCGGAAGAAGAATTAGTAAACTTTATACACAACCCGCAAGTACTTCTACTCCAAGGCAGCATTGTAAAAGAAAATTTAATTTTGTTGAAGACAAAGGTAAGAAAATAAATGAAATTAACATAATAAATCGATGGAAGGTATTACAATTGTAATAATAACACTATTATAAATTGATGAACACGCACACATGAAAAGACATGATGCAATAGCAACTTTACGGTGCAAGCAAGAGTGTGGAACAAGCAAGAGTGTGGAACAAGCGATAGAGAGGCACAATCGGCCTAAGCGTGATGTTATCATGTAAAATCATTATAAACCGACTTAATAGACAACAATTTTTTTATTCCTTATTTATTTAATTCCAGGTAGAAAATGACAAAAGCAAGTCTATTATTTTTTATAAAACATCTGCACAAGATCTTACTGCTGAAGATTCCGTGAACAATTTAAATATCATCACACTGTCAAATAGTGCTGCAGAATCCTTGTATCTAATTCTAAAGCAAGTTTACTCCCCTCTCTTGACTACTGTAAGCATCCTATTTAAAATATAATAGAAGAGATTTGTATGAATTACAATCTATAATATTGGTTATAATTTTATTGGAAATTTATCTTATTGTTATTTTTCCAGACCAATGATTTATACTCCAGCAAGCTCCATAAGAATATTGAAGACTTGCAGACTGTGTTGAGAATATTAACCTATGGAAAAAGGGACCAGGATATCAGTGGTACCTATCTATATTGTATTTAATGATTACCTTCTTTTGATATCTGCTAGGATTCCCTGTATGGACTATGGGCTGAAACTCATGATGTTTTGTTGTAAACAATATTTTCTGTGACATTACACAGAAAATATTGTTTACACACACATTACACACTTGTAATTATTATAAATTCTGAAAGTCACTCTACCAGACCGTCAGCTCTCGTTGTGACAAGCACTTTACAAGCGCGGAGATACACGCGAACCGTAGACGCATTCTGTGTGACATGTCCTTTAAGTCATTTTCTTTTCATTTTCTTTCATACACAGGATACTAATTGGGCTTTATTGTACATTTAATACTAATGTTCCTTTTTTTTCAATTACAGTTATACAATCTGTTGAAGATGAAATTGACTATTGGAAGACTTTAGCTGAAAACAAGGATGCTAATAAAAAAGAGAGAGAATCCGCATCATCGTTTTGTGAACTGTTTGAAGACATCAGTGAAGAAATACAGTAAATCTGCAACTTGATTTATACTCTTCATCCTTGCCATGAATTTTAAAACGGATAAATATCTTAGCAAATTCAAATGTTTTAGGTACAGTGAGTTCATCAATATGTGTCACACTTTGGACTTTGTGACAACAGAATACGGACATACAGAAACGGTGCAAAAGTGTGGACATATTGATGAACTGGACTGTACATTGTTATATTATATCTTATTTTAAATTAAAATTATTTAAAACATTTTCAGATCAATGCCATCACTTCCAATGTCTGAAACCAGAGAGGCTGTGGAGAATATAGGAGGGGCATTGGATGATGTGTGGAGGGTTACAGTCAAGACTTACCCCCAAGAAAGGATGACACACATATTTGATGTTATTGGTAACTTTTCAAATATTTTTTCCCGAAAAATGAGATCTGTTAACAAAATAACACAACATGGTTTGGAATGTTCATTTATTTGTTTATTTCAGGGCACATGATCTGTACAATACTCGAAAAAACACTAACAAATGTCGACCTTTGGACTGTATCAGGAGAAACAAAAGACAGTGAAATTTTAACACTCCTGTCAGAGAGCCTCCAGGTGGTGGAAACATGGACGAGTGCTTGCAAATCCTTAACAGAAACCTACTGGCCAAACTATGCTCTTCATGCCTGGACCGGCAAGCCATACATTCCATCATTCTGTTTAAACTTTCAAGATAGGCTTAAACAGGTACAAGTCAACTACAGTAGGTATTTAAAGTGTTACTTGAATACATCGAAATATACTAAAACAATATTGTCTTAGGTACCTATGTCTTAAGAAGTAGTTGAATGCTCTTATTGTATTTTTCCAGATAAACGAAATACGATCTACTTACAGTCAATTAATCAAACTGCTCACAAATAACGAACGCAAAGATCTTAAAACTAATAGCATGTTCGAACCATTTCAAAGTATAAGTATATCATAATTTATTTTGAAAATGACTGATGGGTAGGTGGTATTACTCATTCAGCGGCGTGCTTAATATTTGACGAACGCATTCTCCAAATTAATATTTCAGATATCAATGTCTGGATCTGCAATGGTCCAACACAGGCTTGGGATGCGGCTGTTTCTAGATTTTCTATGAACCTCCGTCCAGCTGAAGCCAACATCTCGGAGAAACTACGACCGAGATTGCATAATACTTCTACGAAACAGGTATAACTGGACCATAAGGCGGTTGTCAGACTGCCGCCGCATTCCGCTGCGGCGTGCGGAGCCACGAATTCGCGTGCGTTTTTGCCAGATATCCGTCCGGAGCGAACCGCGTCAACGAACAAAGATCCGTACGCTCTTTAGAGCTCGGTGTGGCAAACCCCGCCTCCCGCACCGCATCTCAGTCCGAAAGCGCGAACCGTCGTGCGATTCGCACCTCCGCGCGGAGAATCGGAGCCAGTGTGTTATACCATGCGGTTTTTGTGTACTAATAAAGATTATACAGTATAAAGCTAAAAACCGCAGCACAGGATGCCGCTGCGATGTGCGGAGCAGTGTTTCAACCGCCTAATGCTTATTTTGGTAAGGAGACTGTTCCATTGTTGACTTTGCACTTGATACTGCTTTTCTATTTCATATTAGATGCTGTACGAATTCATGCGCTACAAATCATTGATAGACCGCCCACTGGTAAAGATAGCTCTCAACAGTGAGTTGGAAATATTCATATCCTCACTAATATCCATGCTGAAGACCATACAAGCTCAGATGGACTCCGACGAAGTTGACGTGAAGATGTACCAGCCCCCTGAAATGTCCCCTGTGGTACAGCAGGTGCAATGGGCTAAGCAAATGGAAGCCAAGGTAGGGAATATTTTCTTTATAATACAAAGCATCAATTAACTCGTTTAAATTTAATTAACGTGAATCGAAATATTAAAAGTTAGGTTCTTCTTTTATTAACTTAAGAGTCATGGCCATTTTTTGAGATCGTTATTAGACAGGATACATATTTAGTGGTTACATAATAATAAACTGGACTTAACGATTGTCAGGTATTTTTGCGACTTCTGTAAATGTCCAGTCGGACATTCACGTTCTTCCATATTTTCATTACAGGTTAAGGATATACAGCTATGTGCTGAAAAATACTTAAAGGAGTTCGAAAGCAGCGCTGAGCTGCAAAAACTTGCTACAAAAGTGTTGAAAGACCTGAAGACTATGTATACACAGCTGCATGAAGAGTGGTCCAGAGATTTGCAGGTAAACCTTCAGTGTTTTATATATACTCGTAGGACAATTGCCTAATACTTTGAATTTAGGGTTTGATTAAAATGAACTCTTTTTCTATGTACTCTTAGGAAGCATTTAGACAATACAACCATGAAACGGTTATGAGGATTCGTCCCTGACATTATATATACCTTATTTTACATTCACGGTATTTAATTGATGATCTACGTTGGAACCTACCCAATTTTGTAGCACACATCATTACATGGCTTAAAGCGGCGTAAAGAATGGCATGTGATGTTAAATGAGGGCCACCACAGTTTTGCTCTCCACCGGGTGCCATTAGCGTTAAAGACTGCTTTCGATGTGGTTATTGGGTGTATAGCTGTTAATGTCAAACCGCGGAAAATTACCAACGGCTGCCTTACCAACACCAACGCCACTAGCACCCCTAGCAGATTTTTCACTCGCGGTGACCCTCGTTAAAGTCTATACGGAAATGAATTTCAGGCTCAAGTAAAAAACGGTACGCTCCAGCTGTCACTTGATAAGCCGGTGGTGGAATTTTCCGCGAGCAGTAAGATGATGGAGGTGAACTTCAACCCGAGGCTCGTGTGGGCGGAGTCGGAGGCGCGCGCGCTGTGTGCGCTCGGGCTGCCGGCGCCGCCCGCCGCCGCCGCCGCCCTCGACGCCCTCGCCGCCGCGCTGCCGCACGCGCGGGCCTTGCAGCAGGTGAGTGGTAAGCGGTGGGACTACGGCTTGAAGCTTCAATCATCCTAGGTTAATTTAAATCCTATCATTATTAGTACATAATTCGTCCGAATGGAGTTCCGCCTTGTCCATGTTCAGACAACTGCAATAGACAAGGAGCATCGCTGACGGAAGACTGCGGTCTTCCACTTCCAAATTCCGGTTCCTTGTAGTTTTTCAGGAATGTTCATTGACGTTTTCTCTCAGGTGGCGTCATTCCACAACACGCTAGGCGAGCGGATGGTCCCGTCGACGCGGCCGCTGATGCTGCAGGCGGCGCTGGAGCTGTCGGCGCTGGTGCGGGACCAGCGCGCTGTCTACTGGAACGACGCGGAACAGCTCCGGAACTACACCGACAAGCTCAAGAAGCATGTGCTCAAGCTGGAGTCGCAGGTACGAGGACCAACTTGTAACGGTTAATGACTGGATAGTCAATTGGGTTGCGCTTGTCTTTACACCAGTTCTTCATCAGTTGGCAAACGAGCACACCTGATGGTAAATGTTCACTGCGGCCATAAAACATCATAAGATGGGTAACACGTTGCCAACCCTGTGGGGCGTGAGATGGAACACCTCTATGCCAGTAATGTCATCGGCTGTCTTATCTCCTGACCGGAACATAACAGTGCGACACTGCTATCTGGCGGCAGGTTATCGGGTCAGATGATGATTGCTATCCGGACGGACCTTGCAGGTCCTACCATCAGCTAGATCATATCAAACAGAAGCATTAATCATTGAGATATAAAAAACGGACCACTATACATTTGAATCCAATTAAGTTTATGATATGTTGTACGTAATTTTAGATAAATTCTTTCCAACTTGTATTTTTCAGAACACTTATCTAACCAGTCAGCACATCGCGATACGCAATATCGTCGAAACTCTGATGGACACGGAACTCCTAGCTAAACAGGGAGAGTGGAAGAAAAACATAAAGATGATCAGAGACATTATTGAAACGGTACGATTCCATTCGATCCTGGACTAAAATGTTCTTTTAAAAACTTCATCTTCTTCAGCTTTACATTAAGTAGGGATTGTAAACTATGTTCCTTTCTTCCATTTATCTCTATCAACCTTCACCTCAAAATTATCACACCCTTTCTAAACATGTCTGATGTCGCTTTTCCTGATACGCAGTGAATGTGTGCGTGTATTCTAAATTCAATATGAATTTACCACTGATAGTGCAGTCATTGAAGCATTATTGCTCCGATTTTTTTTACTGTGAACCGAATTGCATACAATTTTGGAATTAGGTTAATCTTACCCTTAACTTCAAAAGTGAAAATGATTTGAACTCCGCAACCACCCGGGGGTGGTTGCCACCCCTTCTAGGTGGGGATTTTTTTTTCAAAATAACCTCGGATATCGATAGAAGGCCTAATTTTAAGCAAAAAATCATCTATAAAGTTTTTCAAAAAATCCAATACTTTTCAAGTTATTGGCAATTGAAAATTCGCATTTTTTTCACGTTTTTCATCGGTTTTTTGCAAATATCTCCAAAAATATACGTTTTATCGAAAATTGTATAAAGAACAAAATTGTAGCAGGTAAAACAATGAACAATTTAGTTTTTTATAAAGTATTCTAAGTGCAATATTAAGCTAGATATTAAAGATCAAAGCCGTTTTTTATTTTGTCTGAAATTGAATCGATGTGGTCGATGCCATCTAGCGGCGAGCAGATGTATTTTATGCATTCTAATACAAAAGGGTTTTGTAGTGCTTGAAATAAGCTTTAAAATGAGCACTATTAATAGTCTTTTGCACGTAAAATAAGTGAGCTGTATTGCAAATAAGGGGAGCATCTAATGTTTTTTCTTTTAAATCAATGGGTTTCATAAGTGCCATTTCCACCAAAATTAAAATTAATCGTATTCCGCCTAGAATTAACTTTATTATGAAGAGTTTGATAGATAGTATCAGTTTGGCTGCTTCAGGACGCATATTTTTCAAAAAAGTCACGATTATAAAAAAATACAAAATTTCAAATTTTTAAAAAACCCACTCTTTTTTCATAATATCTCAAAAATGACGACAGATACGTATAAAAGTGTACGGATTAAAAAATTTGGTATTTTTCTGACAAACGATTTGGTTTTTTTGTTTTTTCTGTCAAACAAAAATTGACGGAGATATGATTGTATAATATAATAAAGAGCGCGTGGCAGCGCAATCACAGCCTCTCTTAAGCCCTTTAACCCTTCACCGTTTTAGAAAAAGGTTTTTTACTATATATTGCACTGAAGGATGTTGTAGCTCTCTTAATTACCTTTACAATGGTTTTTTATAAATTGTGATAGCATGAAAATTTAAGGAGTTATGGTCCAAAAACTTATCATATTTTTCAATATATCAATCTCAAACTTCATACATGGTTTAGCAGATTTTCAAGTGACTGGAATACTTAGTAACGTCACAGCTGTTCGTAGTCCACAAATGCAAGGCAAAGGGGGAGGTTATACTCTTCGGTCTTCTGTACAACCTGCCGCAACGCATGTATGTGGTCTACGGTACTATAGCCTTTTCGGAAACCGGCTTGTTCGGGAGGCTGGAATTCGTTAAACCTGCGCGCGAGACGGTTCGTGATGACTCTCGAAAACGGCTTGTAGACATGACTCAGAAGTGAGATGGGTCTATAATTCTTCAGCAAGGTGTTATCACCTTTTTTGAAGAAGAGCACCACCACACTTCTGTTCCATGCTCGCGGCGTTCTCCCTTCGTGGATGACGGAATTAAACAGCGTCTGAAGGGCCTTAAGGACTGGTTTACCACCCGCCTTCAGGAGTTCAGCTGTAATTCCGTCATCACCGGGAGCTTTGCCGTTCTTAAGCTGTTTGAGAGCCATACTAATCTCGTACAGGCTGACGTCCGGGATATCTTCGGTATAGTGTCGGGTTAGTCTAGCTCTAGGGTCTTTAGCTGGATCAGCGACGGGTGATCGGGTTGTCGTGTATAACTGCCCATAGAACTTCTCAACTTCTCCCAACAGCTCCGGTTTGGATGAAACGATCCTGCCGTCTTCGGTCTTCAACTTTGTCAATTGGCTTTGGCCAATAGACAGATCTTTGGCAAACACCTTTGAGCCTCTGTTACGCTCAATAGCCTTTTCAATACTGTTGGTATTGAATCGACGTACATCACGCTTCAGAGACTTCGAGATCCGTCTATTGAGCTGCCGATAATGACTAGCGTCACCTGAAGACTGCAGAATCATGTCACGCCTCACCTCCATGAGCTTTAGGGTTGAGTCTGAGATTTTCTTGGTTCTTGTACGGTGGGTCTTGAAGAACTTGGACCCGACCGTATGGACAGCTTCCACAAACCCGTCGTTGTACTCGTCCACGTCGCTTTCTAGGCAAGCAAAACGGTTTTGGAGTTCGAGCTGAAAGCTCTCGGGGTTTTGGAGTTGGGCCGGTGCCGGGCGGAGCGTAGACTTTATCAGTCGAGATCTCTCAAGCTTCACTTGGATATTCAATGTGCCTCGTACCATACGGTGATCGCTCCCGGACTTAATCGAATTGATCACTGAGACATCATCAAATATCTGCTTCCTCGTCGACATGATAAAGTCTATCTCATTCCTCGTTACACCATCAGGGCTCATCCAGGTCCACTTTCCGTGCTCACGTTTCTTGAAGAAGGAGTTCATCATATAGAGTCCCTCCTTCTCCATGAAACCAGCCAGTAGATGGGGTTGTTTGCAAGGGTTGTAAGATTTTCAAGGGGTTGAAAATGATTTTAATATTAGATAATTATGTTAGAAAATACTTTACAATTTCACTACTTACTATTAGACATGTTTTCTAGCGATAAAATGGCTCAATGTCAATTTTTCCATTAAGGGGTTGTTCACACCCCTTAAAAATAATAGGCGGAGTTCAGATCATTTTCACTTTTGAAGTTAAGGGTAAGATGAGCCTAGTTCCAAAATTTCATGCAAATCGGTTCACAGTAAAAAAATTCGGAGGTAAGACCGTATTTTTCGCTTCAATGACTGCACTATGAGCTTTTCGGTGCTTGAGGAAACGTTCACATATCTGCGAGTAATTCAAGGATGTCACACATAGGCCGTGCAGCAGTGAGACGTAAATAGACTGTTATGGAGGTGGTGGAGTAGTTATCGCGTAACGACCCGTTTGTTAGTGTTTATTAAATGAAATGAACTATCGGGATTTTCAGGTCGAAGCAAATGGATACAAAAATACAGATTTGTGGAGGTCACATTGGGACTGGCAGCTATACAAAGCCCTTGAATGCCAGTACATAAAAACTCTACTCTCCCTGCATAAGCATTTTCCACTGGTTAAGGTTGATCTAGTGTTACGGTAAATATCTCTTACACTTTCAATTGAGATTTTAGTTTAGTTCGAATACATATGCAAATATTAGTTGATAAGAAATATTACACAATAGATCTACTTAATGACTGCATATAAATAAGAAATATTGTTGCAGTTCCCTAATCGCTTAATATTTGCATTTGCATGTGATACTGTTTGTATACAGGGTAATATTTACTTAGTTATTATTCTTATGCAAGTGCATATCTGTGGTGCATATTAAACAACGAATCAAATTACAGCTTTGTAATGACAATTTTACAAATATATAGGCTGATCGTTTGGCCCCGTGGGGACTATAGCCCGAACCTTCTCGCAATGAGAGACCTGTGCCCAGCAGCGGGACGTTAATAGGTTTTTATGGTGTGGTGGTGGGATAGACTTATAATTCATTCGCTTCGTTTTAAACTAACATGCAGCTCTGTGATTCAATAATAGATACGACGCATACCTACGATATTTCTTTTCAACATTTACAGAGGTCGATCCGTGCGTCTAGTGCCGCCGTTAGAGGAGATCCGGGTGCAACACTACCATCAGCTGCGGCGGCTCGTGGCGCTGCCCGCGCACTTCGCGGGGCTCCGACCCGCCGCCGACAACATATTCCCCGCCATCCAGGACAAGTATGGACGAAATGACCACTTTTGTGCTCCGAATCTAGACTTTTTCTAATCTGCGCAAAGTGTAACGTAGCACCTTAAATTGGCGCCCAAATTTTTCTTCCTTTTCAGTTTGTTCGAAGTTGCAGCTCGTTTTATTTTCATCGTTTTTATAATTTCGGTGCTTCTCTGAAACTACCGCCTGGGGGGTGCAGCACTACCACCAACTGCGGCGGCTTGATATCATAAAATCTTTCATAAAGTCTCTTAGTTTTGCTCATTCCAACTTCACAAAGCTCAAGTCGTCAACGCGTTATGACTTCGCAGGCACGGTTGGCTCGGCAATAAAGCGGTGAAGCAACTGGAAGCGGCATTAGCCTCACTCGAGCGCACTCGCGAAGCGTGGACGCGCCGCGCCGCGCTCGCTTGCGTGCCCGATCTAGACGCTCTGTGCGCACATCTACGGGAGCCGGGTGATTTTGAAGCCAACTTCAAAGCTTGCAAGGCATACGGACAGGCTGTTGCTAAGATGTCTTTGTAAGTATTGTTTTAACATAAATATCCTGTTTGAAGCTATAAAACCACTGAAAAATAAGCTGCATAACATGGAGCTTGGTATTAGTTCATTAAAGAAACCTAAGTATCCACTGTGCCTGTAACTACTTTTAATATATACGATGGCTGGGATACGCGTCACGCTCGTGAACGGGTGCTGTCTGTGGGCTCCGGTCTGTTCATGCTTGCAAGGACGTTTAAAAATAATCATTAGCTTTAAATATATTACTAAGTCAAACATTTTAAGCGAGAGACCTCATCATGTTCTTATTGACATGTATTAATGAACTCTTTTATACATGATGTATTTCATTATTTATTGACATTTTGAGACTGTCGACATCTATGGAATTTATATTTATTTGACAATGGAGGCCATCTCCATAATTTTTTTTTTCTGGACCCTTGGAGACTATACATCTCTAAGATCTTAGATGTGTAAATTTTGAAAAAAGGCCTTCTGCTTGAGTTTGTTGCGGCGCTTCTTCTCAAGCAATGGGTCTAGGAAGCGCTAGTAAATTCTTTTCTGACGTGTAACAGTGCCCCTATGTGGCCAATTTGCTGAATAAATGATTGAATTTTGAATTTTGAATTGAATAGTTATTACTCGAAATATTAAAATCCAGTCGATAAAATTTCAGTCATTTCCTTGGAGTTGCTAGGAGCTTATCTGCTACCGTAGACCGCAATTATTATTTACATTTACACCTCACCGCCACAAGCCCGCGACCCAGGTTCATTTTGTATGATAAACGAAAACGGTGGCACTGAAACTGTTATTAAAATATAACATCTGGCAGCGCTCCTAGCTCCTAGCAGCGAGTAACCAAATGATGGAATTGAAAACATTACCAAACTTTAGCGAAGACGAGAAGATAGACTGGATAGTGGTGGTGACGGCGACTCTGCGGCACGAGCTGGAGGCGCAGGCGCGGCAGCTGTGGGCCTGCCTCGTGACGTCACTGCTGGCCAGCTGCCGCGCTGACGCCGCCCAACTCGATGCCTTCATGGCCAACGCTACGGTCACGCTGGAGAACAAGGCTCTGCCCAAGAACGCCAGGGAACTCGCAGAGTTGAGCGCCAAACGGCAAGCGCTGCAGGACAAAATGCCAGAGGTAACTTACCGCTGTCATACTGATACTGTAAGGTAAACCTGTCTGTCTGTTATGTATCTACGCTTAAACCGCTGGACCCATTAACATCGAATGGAGAGGCCCTGGTAAAGGATGTAGGCTACTTTTCATGCCGGAAAAAAGTATACTTCTCGCGGGAATGTTATGACCGAATTCCACGCGGATGAAGTCTCAGGCAGCTGGTAACGACATAAAATAAATAGTGTGTAATAAGCGCAAAAATTAAAGGCCCTCAACGGCTATGCTCAAGCGTAAAACGAGTCTTAACTACAAGGAAAATAAAGTAATATCTTCATTTTTCCAATATACTATGTCTAGCTAGACTCTGTTCAGAGAAATAATTTGATGATAAAAATGAGTAAACAATACTTAGTTGAATACATATTTGTAACAGATGGAGAAATCCGTCGAGGGTCTGAAGAAGAAAGGTCACATACTCCGCTCTTGGGGTGCAGACGCATCTGTGGACGGCACGATAAAGCAGTGGCAGAAGGTTCGAGAACTCATGCAGGGTCAGCAGCAAATGTTTGAGCAGCAGGTATGTGTATTTTTCACTTAAGATTTTATATCTTCTCTATAGCCTAGTTGGCGTCGTAGTGAGCACTGCGTTGGGTCTTGGAATTTTCTTCGCTTCATCGTTTACAATAATCTCGAAATACTAAAGTACGTTTTGAATTATATTCGTAGCCTAGGTAATAAACCGAACAATTTAATAAAAAAAATACCTTAAAACACCATCCATACACAGGGTTATTTTCAGACGTCACGAGAAAATATTGAAAATGTTCCTATATTCGGATTAGTAGCAAATAAGTCGTTTCGACGAAAAATTGCGCTATATTCACTGCAGGCGCCTGAATTTACAATAATGCTGCTCAGTAGCGTAGCTATGTGTCCAAGCGCCTTGGGGCAGAAGGAAATGGGGGCCGTTTCTAGTAGCAAAGGCTATACATATAGAGGCCCTGGGAAAAAAAATAAGAGGCCCTTCCTGCCGTGATAAGGTATTTTTAAGTAAACAGGGTCGTCGAGCTCAGGGGGTTGGTGGCTAGTAGGTACGCCACTGACGCTGCTTTTATTTTCCTAAAGGCTGAAATAGTGAAGTCTAGTCTTACCGGCGAATGGGACAACTTGAACACCAGTTTGGAAGCATGGGCCTCGCGTTGGAGCCAATCCCGATCTCGGCTAGAAGACACACACGGGGTCACGTATCCGGAGGTGGTCGATAGATGTCGCTCTGTGCTCGATGCGCACGCGCACTGGGAGAAACTACTCGCTGATAAAGAGGAGCTGTTGTGAGTTTCAGCGTTCAATAATCATGATTATGACCATTAGAATAATGTTTTATCTAGTTTTAATGATTGGTTGGCGAATCATGGATTTACTTTACGACATTATAGTTCTATTCCGTCAATTGATCAATAATAGTAGCTAGAAAGCCAATTTAAGACAAAACGCTCAGTACTCGATTTCATCAAGAGTTTCAAATCAATTACAATGGATAAACATGATAAAATTGTTACAATGTTGAAAAAGTGTCGACTCCTTTTTCCATAAGTATTGCATTGCAGGCAATCAAAATGTTAAAAAACTTAAAATATTCTACTAAATGTAAAATGAAGTACAGGTAGATTAAAAAAAACAGTCACGAATGGATTGAATGAGTGAATGATAATTTCTAATTGATTCAATAAGTAATAGCCTTGATTTTAGGCAACCTTGTCGTATAACGGCCTAATTTTCCAAAATATTAAAAGCCTGTGGATGACACTCATTTATCATGACGTTCATTCCATCCGTGCCAGCTTTTGTGAATCTATCTGTATGGACGGATGGTTCCTTTTCAGCTAGAAACATAATCGGTGCAGTAGTTATTAATGAAATAATTACTCTAGCTAGGTTACCGTAGTACCTAGTTACTATATGTATTTAGGAATGTGAAGGCTTCTTTAATCCATGCCTATTATGTATAAACTACGTAGGTATAGCTTTATGTTCGGGGGACTCCCCTCTACCATACCATCTTGGAAATACCTACACAGGAATGTAACTGATCCGTATCAATAGTCCCTCTGTATGTATGAGTCACGGGTCTCGAACTTTGAACATGGTTTTATCTTATAGAAAGGAATGCGAGAAATTTAACATGACACCGACAGTATCGGACACGTGGCGGCAAACTGAAACGATTATCACGGAAGATTTGAAACTTTGGACCGCATTGAAAGAGTACAATGAAGGTATTTTATACATTTCCATTGCGACATATGTACTTTTATTTATCTGTAAAATATATTACTTACTTAAAACTGTTTGGTTTATAGACTTTGAAGGAATGGCCGAACAAGATTGGATAGTATTTCATAAAAAGCTTCATCTACTCGATGAATTTACTTCCAAATGGAGTTCGAAACTAGAACCCTATACAACAATAACGCTGTACTTGAAACAGGAACTTGATAAGTATTCTGTAATAAATAGATTCTGTAATTCTCATTCACAATTTGTTAGAGCTCGTTGCGATATGTTTGTGACGGGTACCATTTGCAGGATCTGACCACGTTGTTGAAGTATCTGCGCGGCACCGACTTCACGGAACGACACTGGCGCGAAGTTTACAGTCTTTTGGATATGGAATATAAGAAACCGGACGCTCTCCAAGTGAAGGATCTCTTGAACGTCGCTGTCAATATCAAGAAACAAATCAAAATTCTACAGGTAATAAAACCGAGTATTTGCGTAACGCCAAACGTATAGCCAGTAAAAGATCTAATGTTTCCTGAGAAACTTTCTGCCTCCCATAAATTCGGATTTCTCCGAACTGTCCTTCGATCATAAATACCCTAGATACTGCATCACCTACAAAACCACGCTCGAAAAGTGTCCGAGCCTAGTTGCTAGTGTGTGCGAGCGATAGACACTCAACGCACACATACTACTTAAAATTGCTGAACTATTTTTTTTTTTAATACAACCTTATTACCCTACTGTAACGTTTAATTTAAATGCAAGCATTTGTCGGCTATGACGTTGTAGAATGCGATGATCGAGCGCGTCGTAAAATTTTATTGCCTCTTGTCAACTTTAAAGATTGTACACCGCAAATCCATGCAAATAAAGTCTAATTCAGTTTGATCTGCACGAGAATGGTAAAAATGTTTGCATCGGAACAGAGCGTCTCATGGAGTCGTAAACTGAAATAATAATTCTTTTTTGTACTTATTAATTTAAGTATTTAATAAGTTAATTTGAGTATTTAACCGACTTCGTATGTATGTATGTAATACATATTGTTGGAACTGCACATAAATAAAACTATTAGGCCTTCTAATATTTCAAATTTCAAGTTTGTATATATTTATCCTATACATTTAACGAACAATATTTGTATTTATATTTGTAATCGCGTTTTCGAAAATGGCTCTAACGATTTCGGTGAAATTTGGTATATAGGGGTTTTCTGGAGTGAAAAATCGATCTAGCTAGGTCTCACTCAACTAACTTAAAAAAGGAGGTTATGAATACGTATGTACGTATTATTATTGGAACTGCATGATTTTCACACATGCTTATTTAAAATAGAACAGAATTGGGCTTCCAAGCAAATATAAAAAATATTGTAGATGCATGTATATATCAAATATACATACATCCACGTATTTCTCTCAAAATATTATTAGAAAAGTTCTATTATTGGAACTTTCTTCTTTATAGTATAAACGTTACGAATTAAAACAAGATTTTATTTTTGAGATATATTAATATTATTAATATTCCTATGTCCCTTGGAATAAATTTAATTTATTATACACTTGTCTTTTCGAAGTAAACTTTTTTTCTACATTTTCTTTTTTGCAGACATAATGCAAACGCAAATCTACATATTTTTTGACTGCAGCTTTTGTGAGTTCATATATATGATGAAGTTGATCGCTGGTGTGGGCGTCTGTGTTTGCAAACAAATTGGTGTGGACTAAGGTCCGAAGTATGTTCATTGTTAAATAATTTCCATTGTATTGTCTCAAGAGTGTTTTTCCGCCACTTAATTTGATGTGGTGTCTGATTATATTTTCTGACTCGCTGCATATAATATAAACATCCTTGGATGCATAGCATAACCCACCAACATCTTTTATATCCACCAATTTGTGGTACCATTCTTTTTCCGTGGCAAGTAAGTGATTTTTGCAATCATCGCAATTTATTTTTTTCAACAAATGGTACACTACAAAACCTGATATATATCCCACTATTTGGTGGATCACGTCGTTCTGTTCTCTTTCCAAAAATTCAGAGAGGTGTCTGCAGTTGCTGTCGTAATTTTCTTCATTTGTTTCCTGGATTTTACGGTTAGCTAAAAAGGCTTTCGAAATATTTTCTTCCTCTTCATTTTCATGTCGCAGTCCAAACGCAGTGTTATTGATGTTAGCCGTTGACTCGCCGTTTAAGATTGGAATATTTTCGAGTGGTACGCAATTACCACTGAATTTCCTGCTTAATTCCAAATGAGCTAATAGTTTTTTATATGCGGATTTAAACTGCCGTGTGTTGGGGTTGTTGTTATGTCCACCCAAGCTTCTGATTTTGCCAAAGAATAGCTCCACATGGTCTTGGCTAAATTTGTACGAGATCATAAACTTCAACAGCTTACTTTCAACTAGCGTTGAATACAAATGCTCTAAGCTGTTGATGCATATGAGCAATCCCATGACGCCTGTATTTGCTCTGCATTTGTATATGGGAACTTTCTTGGACTCGTACATAACTCGCTTCTGTTTATTGATTGTTGTCGTCTTTTTATACATCACTCTTGTTGTTAATGACAGTAAGTATTTTTTTGCATTTTTGAATAGTTCGAAAACTTTTTCCACGTTTTTTTCATTGAGCGGTGTGCTGTAGCCGAAGTCATTTAGATTCCTTGAGTTCATGACGTCAAAGAGATCATTCATTATCCTTATGAATTTTACTGTGGCATCGGAATCAGCAAAATTTTCAATTTTTAATTCCTTGTCGCAAAATTCAATTGCATTTGCGACGCTGTTACTTAGCAATTGTGTTGCCAGCTTGACTTTCATGACCTCATTTCGAAAGTGTATGTGCCTCAGTGTTAGTTTATTTGCTAAGTGTAAACTGTTTTCCTCTTGTAGATTATGAAGTGCCAAAATTAGGTCCCATTTTATCTCTTTATCTTCAGCATCGTAAATAGTTTTTTGTGCCTCCAGTAAATTCCTCATTAGTTTGATCATATGGCAAGCGTCTAGAAAAACTGCCACTTCATTGCCGCCACATGGATGAGGAAATGTTGTCTTAATATTTTCTGGGTTGTCGAGTTTGCAACCAAGTGCTTTCATACAATTTATATTTGTTTTGCAACCGTCAAATGTCAATGATTGAATTTTGACGCCTATTTCATGACACTTCTGAAGCGCTAAAGATATCAGGTTGGACTTCATTTCCCCTGTTAAGCTGTGTATAAAGAAATACGCAACTGGTAGTGTCCAAGACTGGTTTAACGACACTACTACAAAAACGTAGGCTTGGGTTGCTTTTACGTCCTGATCATCGTGACCTAAACCCATATCTACAAGGCCTTCAAAATTTCGTCCAGTCCAGGCTTTATGTTGTCTAATGGACATCTCATCCACCACTAAACCACATAAGAGTGGTTCAGAAGACGCTTTTGCTTTATCAGCCAACCTTGAAAAAGCCTCTTCTGTGAAACCAGGCTGTGCACTAACACTTTGATACCACCTGAACAATGTGCTAGGATGTGGTAGATTTTGAGCAAATATATCACGTACGTATTTATACGCCGCTGGTGAGTAGAAATTCAAAGTCAACGCAAATTTTCTAAGTTCTGGCGGATACTTGGCAAATGCAACCTTTTTCTTTGAGGTTAATATGTCAATAACTAGGGAATTAGAGCCGTTAATTTTTTTTGTTAAATCATTACTCAAAGATTCATCCACGAACCGCTTTTTTTTTAAGTCTGCTACAACTTCCTGTAAATTGAAATTTCTTTTCACGAGCCTCTTGTTTTTCTTTTTTAAATTCTGAATTTGTTTATTTTTTGAATCAATAGTTTGTTGACATATTCTAAGTGATTTTTTATAAAATGATGTTCTTGGGGTGTCCAAAATTGAAGTCAATCCCGATGATGTAGGTGATGGCGTACCGCGAGTTATTAAACTTTGATCTATAGCTTGAAGAACAATGGGCTTTGTCTTCCCTTTAGTGCCTGGTTTCTGCAATAAAAGAGCGTGTTTGTTATTTTCAACTAAAATCTCAAACACAGTAAATGCAATAAAAATGCAATTCAATAATTTTTCTTTTCTCTGTTTTTACCTGCGATTCCATTTTTTTTGTCCTATCAGAGATCTCACTGAGTTCGTTTGGTACTGAACTAGGTGTTGTTTTATTAGTCAGTGCAGAATATTCTGACTCTGACTGTCTCGTTAATATCTCAACCTGAAAACAATCACGAATATAAGATCAAACGTTATGACGATAAACGCATAATATAAGTATGCATGACACACAGCTTAATAAATATAATAATGTTGTACTACCTCCGAGTTTAGTTGTGTTTCTGATGATTTGTCACTAGCTCTGCTTGTACTTGGTTCATTCTCTAGTGAACTGATCGTCACGATTGTAGAAGGTACAATATTTTGGGATGATATCATTGATACATCAGTCTGTAAATAAATTATATATGTTAGGCCACATACGTTAATTGCGTAAAATCTATGGTAGTAAACTGGTGAGCTCGGGGGCTTGCCGTGGTAAAAAACACTTACTTCAATACGAGGAAGGCTCCCTTTATTTAGTTTCCTGTAGCCTTTTTTTGTTAAGTACATATCACTTTCAGAGAAATGGCTGGAACAAACTACGCTGGAATCATTTGGTTTGAAATAATCTTCGCCTCTTTCATTAGCTATAATCACTCGCCATTTTTCCCTTACATGTACATTGTTTGGAAATCTGGAATTATAATTACAATTACGGCATGTGCAAGGTGTCTTATAATAAATTATAATGTCTATAATAAGATAGGACATGCATTTACGAAATAAGTTCTTGAAAGTCAAGCTGGCAACACAACTTCTGATTAACAACGTCGCAAACGCAATTGAATTTGGCGACAAGCAATTGAAAATCGAAAATTTTGCTGATTCCAATGCTACAGTGAAATTCATAAGGATGATGAATTTGATGTCATGAACTCAAGAAATAAGAATGACTTCGGCTACAGCGAGCCACTCAATGCAAAAACCGCAAAAATTGTTCGAATTTCGAATTGTTCACAAATGCAAAACAAATACTGTAACTAACAACAAAAGTAATATATGAAAAGACGACCACAATCAATAAACAGAAGCGAGTTGTGTATGAGTCCTAGAAAGTTCCCTTATACAAATACAGGGCAAGTACAGGTGTCAAAGGATTGCTCATATCTATCAACAGTGAAGACCCATAAACAATACCTGCAGTATTAAGCCATTAGTTCAGTCCAAACAAAAACATCCAGAAATTGAGCAGAAAATTCAGTGTGGCTGCATTAGAAAATATTCCAAAATTAAACGGCAAGTCAACGTCTAACATAAATAATACTATGTATGGACTGCGACATGAAAGTGAAGAAGAAGAAAATATTTCATAAACCTTTTTAAGTAACTGTAAAATTCAGGAACAAATGAAGAAAATTATAACAGAACCTACAGACACCTTTGCCTGCAACTTCATCCTTGTTAGTTACACTTACGTTACGTTTACGTATTGAATTCGGTTAGAACGTTCCCGCAGAAACGATCTTCTGTTCTGTTTTTACGGTACAATAATTAGCATTATTCTAATACTTCTATAACTTTTACGTAAGTAAAGTCGTACCTAAATTGATACCAGAATCTTAATCGTGCTAACCAACTTTAAGGAATTCCCTCATTTTTCCATAAATCCATCATCAGAACTAAACCAAAATGGGGTCAATTCGATTTCTTATATCGATTAAAAAAATAATTATCAAAATCGGTCCAAGATTGGGGGAGTAATCGCGTAATATACTTACATAAGAAACAAATCGTAATGTAAGTACATTAAAATAAAGAAAAAATAAATGTATTCTACTCCATGCATTCTATGTTCATCTTCCGTCACGCTTTTACTCGTTCTCAGCGTAGTGCGAAAGAAAAGGACAACTGCGACACACCCATGCAACATATTTACTCGAACTATTATTTTGAAATAGTGTTTTTAAGTAACTTAGAAGGTAAACTAAGCCACAATTTCATAACAGTTCAATACTTCTAATGAGTACTTACCGAAAATATGAAACGCCATCCTTTTTTAACGTAGTTAACGTATTATTTCGGCACTTTTTTACGGAGCACTTCGGCATGTTGAATCGATGGCGGACCGCGTGCGACTAAGCGTTCAGTTGTGCTTAAACAGATTTTAAGCACGATTTTGCCGCGACGCTCGGTGAGCGCCGATGCAGTATCTAGGGTATTTATGATCGAAGGAACTGTCACAATTAACAAAACATTGTAAAGCGGAGGCTGTTAAGCCAATGTTCATTTTATTCATAGAACAAGCCCACAAAAAACGTATTGTATCTTGAAGTCATTGACTGATAGCCGGGCAGTATACGCGTTCACAGTAATATTAAAGAACAATACTGTTTTGAAGAATTTAAATGAAATATAGAAATTGTACGGCTTTTATCAAATAAATGTTTTTGTTTTGATGATTTTTTTCAACTTTCGGCGAATTCGCTAATTAAACGAGCGCGCGAAGCTCGTCCGCTTCAAATTAGCCAAAAATGCTTCCATGGTCTGTTCTCGTCCGCTGGTCGCATTTCCCGTAATTTTTTGTAAATATATATAGTAGAGTAGGCTCAGAGCCAGAAGTTTTAAATGTGCTTGTTTTTTTTTATCTTAGAAAATCAGCGCGACCGCTTCCAGTGAATCGGCGATTCGAAGCGCGCTGAACGAGCTCGAACTATGGTACGCGGGCGCGCGGTTCTCTATTATCTACTACAGCGACAAAACGAAGCGGGCCGTGCCCATTGTGAAAGACTTCAAAGACATACTTACTAAGGTAAGCCGTTTGTTTGACTATTATGATCCTGTTGCGTATTGAATTACTCAACGCCTCAATGACAGAAAAGTCTAGTTTTTGACCGAGTGAGTGAAGCTGGAGAAGCGTCCCAGTTTCAGCTTTCGTATGTCCAAATGTTGTGAAATTTGTGAGTAGGTTTTATCGATCGATTTGGTTAGGTTTGGTCGATTCAGTTTTTGGAAAATTTTCAAAATAGCGGAGCTATGGAGTTTACAATGAAAAAAAAATCGGTTATAGGCTGCGTTTCCACCAGAGATGTGCGAGAATGCGTTGCGAGGGATGTGCTTGTCATGAACCAATAGATACACTTCATTTACCTATTCTCGCTCAGCACAGCTCTGGTGTAAACAGCTCAGCGGATCGAAGATATGTAAATTAAGTGTTGCTATTGGTTCATGACAAACACATCTCGCACATCTCTGGTGGAAACGCAGCCTTATGTTGTGTAAAGTAGACTCGCGAGGTCTACAGCTCACAGAGCCTCTAGTAATGTTAGCATGGGTGGCTAGGTCGAGGAGCAGCAATGGGTGGTGTCATCGGTGAGCGGCGGCAGCGGCGGCGACGCTTGCGCCGCCTGGGACTCCAGGTTGAGAGGCGCGCGCCTGCTGCTCAGGGCAGCTCATCATGCGCAGAGAAGGTTTGTGGATACTTTCTCTCTCTCACACACACAAACACACACACACATGTTACACACACTCTCTCTCTCTCTCTCTCTCTCTAATCCGTGTCCATTGACTGCTACTCTCGCCGTAAATCAGAGTGATGCCCGATGCAATACATCCTGCTTCTTTGATCGCGGTCTTCAATTTGCTTTTCGGCGAGTATAAGGGCGCATTCAGACAGAATAGGTACGTTATAGACGATTCGTCAAAAAATTTGGACGCGTGTACTATTATATTTTTTGACGAAACGATAATGACATATCCCGTGTGAATGCGCCCTAATTGAAGATCAGCGCCATTATACCCTATCCTGTGCTGCTGTCATTCACTAACTCCCAGTAAATTAGTTTAACAATTTGTACATATGTGTCTACTTTAGCAACCCTTGAATTTTTGACCACCACAGTCGGCCACAACAGACAAAGCTTCAGTACAAACTACACTCTAGGTCGTGCGCGCATAGTACAAATTGGCGCTAGGTTTGCCACTGGCACTTACGATCCTAATAAAATAATTCATAGGCTCTTCGCATTGCACAAATTGATACTCGTAATTTAATTATGTAATGTAATTTAATACGACTTCGAGTTGTGATAACATTGTTTTTGAGACCTTTTCTATTAGTATCTAACGACGTATGCTAGATCAAATTACATTAACTGACGTAAATGGACTAGGTAGGTACTTGTATTTTTATCAATGAGGTAGGTACTCTTCCAATTATACCTTTAAGTTATTGAAATAAGTAATATGTATATCGAGTATGGACTTGAAATAAAATCACATGTTTATAAGAAGCAATCTCGTTAAAGCTGGTATTTGTGCGCCATTGAAGGATGCTGCTCTACCGACCACACATGGTCCCCAGATGGGTTGGGACGATTCCATGGGCCAAATAATTTAGTACTCCGCTTCTTTTTGTTCCCAAGATTTCAGTGTGGTTTGTTATTTGATTTACAGTCCTACAGCGATGGATTATTGAATTGATCGAAACTAAGTATGTGAATGTTCGGAGGTTTGTTGCGTTTCTCAAGCCCCAACTAGAGAACGGATTTTGATGCGTTTTTTAGGGTTCCGAAGTCCACAAGGAACCCTTATAGTTTCGCCATGTCCGTCCGTCCGTCCGTTTTCGTAAATAATTTGTTATAGTTTAACGCTCAATTCCCGCGGGAACGCTGTAACCGAATTCCACGCGGACGAAGTCGCGGGCAGAAGCTAGTATGTCAATAATTAAAATACACCTATTTATTTTGTATCCCAATCTTCCCACTGGACCTATCCTAGAAAATAAATGTTAATACATACAATAGGCATAAATTACCTGCCGTAG